>JAFIRS010002851.1:0-175766 GCA_018342105.1 Gonioctena quinquepunctata | reverse complement strand
TGTTAAAATGTATATATATTTAATAAAATTTCACAAATTCTCTAATCGTCAGGATCGAAGATTAAACAATATTCATACAATGCAAACTAATGTAGCGTATTGGCAGATAATTCTGCAATGGGCTTCTCAATAGAAATACTTTTACTAAAAGAAATCTTGCAATCAAGTGCTGCAAACGACTAACAATAATTCTCTTTTGAAAACTTGGTGATCTTGAAACTATGGACATACTTTTATAGACACATACACATTTTAATGGGTTGGGTTTTGCCATAAACATAAGTACAGAAATACAAACATGAGACTCACCCTGTTTAACACTTATTCACTGGAGTAGTTTTAAAAAGGCAATTAGATTAGACTTTATTATTCGTTTTCTCCCGCGTCAATCGGTTATTCTAATTAATTCGTCCGGTATATTCGTATACAGTTAAGGTTTTTCTAAGTGATCGTGAACCATTGAAATTGCGGAATCCCGTTACTATCTCTGTTTTGGAAGCTTTGACAATTTGTGGAAATTATACTGTTCACTCGTGTTTTACTAGGAGCTTCAATACTTGATTTGAATCGGCTGAGGTTCTATGTTTGCGAAGTTGACTACACTGGTTTGGAAACTCTACATTATGTGCACGATACTGTAATTAGACTGACTTTTAACTAACTTTGGAATGGCATATTCTCGTGTTCACTGTGGAATACCAAATCGAACTGAATTAATTTTTGACATGCACTCACGTTTTTATATTATCTTCAACCGGGAGCATATTAGGCGGAGCTTAGTTTGTTTATGTGCCGTGACATCGTATAACTGATAGGGGTCACCCGTTCTCTCTTAATTATGTTATAATTGAGATAATATATTACGGTAGCTGTCGCTCTATCGCGGAATTAATGACCCCATGTTTATCGAATTTGACGTTTGTTTGAAATATGGATATGTTTTGTTTCGGTAGTAAATAAAACTGAGTTTCTTATCGCGCTGGGAATGTACCCAGTAGCAGTCAATAATCTTTGTTTTCGCTCCTAGATGAATGATTTATGCGTCCCGTCTACAAGGGATATTTCTTGGTAATTATTTTTAAAAGCATTTTATTTGTCTCCCGATAACAACGTATGGTTTTACGAACGTATGCTTATCGGCTGTTTCAGTCTAGCATGTGGTCCATATTGACCTTTACTGTTTATCAAGAATGTTACGTTGTTTTGTATCGTAGAAAAATTTCTCTGTATTTACGTGGCTTAACAATTATACCTACATATGCTCGTGTCGAAATAATTTGATTTGTTCCGCAATAAATAAAAAAAAAAAACTTGCTTGAAAAATAATTAGGGGCCTCCACTCCTTTGTTGCCCCAGGGCCTCCACACTTTTTAATCCGGCCCTGATTTTATTAATTAATGCTTTTCCATAAAAAATACGAAAAAACAGCGTGTACAACGCGTAAGAAAAGTGAGTTTTTTCTATCTCGTGGAAAGATATTTCCACTCAATACAAAACTATCAATTTTCTTTACTTAATAATAGAACAATCTGCTATTGTTGGCTAATCGCAAAAACAGATTGTATTATTCGCAACCCCTGTAGCTATGGGTATCCACAGGTAGTGCGAAAATGTCGATCTCATTGAATTAACCACGTGATTATTTCGAATTTCGGCATTTATTTTTTACCTTCGACCCTCCTGCAAACTTTGAGTGTATCCAGAAATGACTATCGAGAATTATTATATGACAAGGTCACAATGAAGGTTCTTACAAGAATAGAGCACACTGAAATGCTTCGACTCTCAACATAATTCTACAAAAAAACTCGTTTTGGTGAGTCCAATTTCACTTTGACCTAGCTGGCTTGCACTCTTCGCTTCGGTGCCATTGGGACTATTGATTTAATCATTACATGAGATTCGATTTTGCAATTTCCATGATGAACAAAAACAGTGTTTTCATAAACCTCCTACGAGTGAACCATATATCCATAACAATACGACATACAAACCAACCACACAGTTCCTTATAAAGCAGCTACCATATTAGGCAATGTTTAGCTCAGGAAAATCAGTGACGTCTCGTGGTTTTAACTAATGGGGATTCATAATATTTCAAAATTAAAAATACATCGTATCTGATAATTTAATTTTTTTATCAAGACCATAATGTCAAGCAACAACATTCTAACGTTAACTAACGTGACAATACATTTGTTGTATGCAATTTAGACTCCAATAAAGTGGAATCTGTTGATTTTAGTTACTTTCATTGAATAATTCTTTATAACAAAATCCGTAGATACAAAATGGAGGCCAAATTCTAAAATATAATTTTTCACAAAATTGGTCTGCTTCCGTACCGAAACTCAACGATTCGTTTTGACTTAATGTACAATCGTCACTCGTATAGGTATTCAAGGAATTATATGAAAAGCTAAAATATAGCTTTGGCGAGTTTATTTTCCAGGAATCCTTATCCAATCATTATATAACGTCAATCAAGGCCCCTAACCTAACCTAGCTTATTACCTACCTATGCAATACTTGATTGTGTACAATCGTATTAATTTTACTCTACAGTCATCAATCAATATCTTATGAAAAAGAAGGAAACATAACCTAATTTAGCTTGTTTAAGTTTGTTAATGATCTGTTACTGTTACTATATGCTAGTATGAAAAACGAAAATGGTTTGCAGATAGAAAATGTGCAGTTTATGTTTTTCTCCTTGTTTTTTTACATAACCTACTACCAAAGGTATCTGTTATATATTTTTATATACTCTGTACATTTTAGTAGTTGGTTGTTCTATCATTGTGACATGGCTTGACAAAAATTATTATTGAATGGCAAGAACTTGAACTGTATATTTTCACTCGCTAAATTATAATATATTGTTGAGAATACTTAACAATGCCTGTAATCACACGCCACCGGGGAGATTCCCGATGTAAACAAATCCCAAGCAGGTAGCTGTGACCTGCACAGAAAGGTCGGGGTAATTCTCGAAAGTTCATCGATCTTCCTAGAATGTTCGGCCGTGTGCCGACGGCTATATAAAGTGCATCGCATTCGAGCGAGAGGACAGTTATTTGTATGATCAGTTGGAAAGGTTAGTAGTGCAGTGTCAAGAGTGGTAGTTTCGACAGTGAACTGTAATTGATTCATTAAGTCGTCAGAAAACATTATTGTGTTTTAAACTGTGAAGTTTAATAATTAGTTCAGTATTTTCGATAGTCACGAACCCCAGTTTCGTAACAATATTACGAGCAGGTATCCTAAGGACACTGAACAATTTTGATCCCATCATATCCACCTCTACCATAGAAAACAAGACTTTAACGAGTTAGTGAAACTTCTTACTAATCATGACTAAAAAGTCAAGTCATATTTCTCAGAGAAAATGAAACTGTGTGGAGCAAGAAAATCGGAAAGCAAGAAAGTTTGTGTCTTTTAGTCTGAGGAGTAGTTATGAGAGACATTCTCGTGATTATGGGGTTCGGGGTTCTGACGAATGTGAACCTAAAGAAACGTCAGTCTGAAGTTGCGAGTTCGGGATATTTTCAGCCTCCGTAGATCATGCGGATATCTAGATTTGAGAACTTTCTCGATAATTTTTTTGTACTCTCATGAGTTTTTTCAGTTGCCTCTCATTTAATAAATCTCGCGAGAAAACATAAATTACTGAAATCGATACACTCACCATTTGAAATGCCAAATTCTATACCGAGCTGCAAAAAATGAGATAAAAATTTGTTCTAGATGAGTTTGAAGAAAAAGAAGAATTTGAAGAAAAAGAGCCGCTATCCGTTGAAAACACGAGGGCAGAAATTTGGTGAAAGTCTGCAGGAGTTTGGATCAGACATGCAGAGACTTATCCAACTTGCCTACCCAGATGCCCCGGAGGATTTAAAAGAACAGTTGGCGGTGCAGGTATTTATTGATGGATTGAGAGATATCGAAATAAAAAGGACCCTAAAATTAACACACCTCATGGAATGCGGGGAAACTCAAGTTCGTTCCTTGGAAGTAGAAGCGGCTTTCAATATCTCAAGGCCGGAGGTGGGAGCGGCATCGATTGAAGAACCACTTCAAGAAGTGAAACGGAGCGACATCATAGAACAGATGCTCAACAGAATAGTGGATGAACTGGAATCCAAGAATAATAGCGCAAACAATCAGGAAAGAAGAAACTGCTCCAGGTATGGTAGGAGCGGACATTTCCAAAGAGATTGCAGGGTGATGTTGTCACCACGTTTGTCATCACCTTAAAGGGCAATCTTACGTTTCAACTATCTTAGGAGGACAGGATCGCCAGGAGAATCAAGAGGAAACTACTTTAGGTGTGGTAGGAGCGGAAATTTCCAAAGAGATTGCCACGTTTGTCATCACCTTGAAGGACACTCCCATGTTCCTACTCACCGACGAGAACTGAATCATCTAGTGAGTTTTCGAACAGATACCGAGAAAAATGCTGGCTAGTGAAAGCAAAGCTCCCAGGGTCATCTAAGTCAACAGAGTCAGCAGAAATACTGATAATCCGCCCATCAAGGAATAGTTATTTGTGCAACCAGTTGGGAAAAGCACTATTTTTCGTAATGAGCGAAGCGAGTTCCGCAAAAGAAAGCGAGTTACGAAAAATAGGATTTCTCAACGTGTTTCACACAATATTTTTTCTAATTTCTGATATGTGATCCTTTTTAATTCAAGTTAAAAAAATATATGCAACTAAACTGAAGAATACGCTTTTAACGCACTAAAAATAAAAAAATAATTTTAATATTCAACGACTAGACCGAAAAGCATAGGGTGCTTTTTGGTTACGTATCTTTGAGAAACATAATACTTTTAGAGTAAGATCCCAGAGCCGAAAACCTACCTCATTTTAGCAAGGCCGAAATTTTAAGTATGAATAGTGTGATATGTAATTGAGAACGTATGCGTACTTGCTAGCTTGAAAGAGGGGCCCTTTCACAGGTATCAGGTACAAGAGTACATAAAAAACTTTCTTACTCACGTTAAAGTATGGTAATTCGTTAGGCAATTAATATCGTCCAGTTAGTCTAAGGCGCGAGATCTAAGCTCTGGATCTCAAAAGTTTGCGAGGGTTCTAATGCCTGACGATTTTTTTTATTTTAATTAAAAAAAAACCGTCAGGCGCGGAGATTTGAACCCTCGACAGTTTTTGATATCAGAGCATAGATCTTGTGCCTTAGACCGCTTGGCCAACTAGACGATATTAATTGTCAACCGCATTACCATACTTCAACGTAAGTAAGAAAGTTTTTTATGTACTTTTACACCTGATACCCGTAAAAGGGCCCCTCTTCCAAGCTAGCAAGTATGCATACGTTCTTCACTACATATCACACCACTCATACTCAAAATTTCAGCTTTGCTAAAATGACGTAGGTTTGCCAGCTCTGGGATCTTGGACTATTTTAATTAATTTCGACAAAGCTCCGCACGCTTTTTGGCATAGTCATTGAATATTAAAATCATTTTTTCCTTTTTAGTGCGTTAAAAGCGTGTTCTATCCTTGGAGAGACTTCCACGGAAAAAACGGAAATTAATGCTACATAGAAAACTACGTTGTCTGCTGGGGTCAATATCTCCAATTGTTCAAATTATGTTATTAATATTTATAATTAGTTTTTACCATACATATTATGTATTTAATTCGAATAAAATTTAATCTTCATAATATGTACAGAGAATATAGTAACAATGAAGAAGTACTTCAAGTAGTTTAGCCTCAAAATTATAACAAATTTTATTCCTGTATTTTTTGCAACTGGTGGTAAAATTTACTTTTCCTACGACCACATAGGAAAGTAACACATATCGCACTCTCTACTCCCATGGAAAGTGACCTTTATTCTCACGCGTGCGGAAAGTACTTTCCGCACTAGTGCGGAAAGTAACTTTCCGCACGGCCGTCAAACCCGTGAATCCTATAAGATTTAGATGTAATTATTAATTCTCACGCCAACAGAAATTCTCACACCGCCACTAAAATTGTCAGCGCTGTGCGTAGAACTTCGGAAGACACTGATGCTCAATCAGCCATATTAGAAATCTTAAATTTAAAACCCTCAACTTCTTCGATGAGCAAAATAATTACAAGCAGCATCCGAGAAAATATTGAAACGAATCTTTCGCAAACGCCGTTACAATTTACAAATTGTAACAATAACCAATTTACTTTTAATTTTTATGGTTCCAAATAATTCAATTTGTTCCCCAGTTGTATCTAATAAGTACTTACTTATTGTAATTTTTTCAAATGAACGTTAATTATCGTTATATCTTTATTTAACTATGAAAGTAATTCTAAATTCATGTGCACTTTTTATAGAAACAATATTCAAACATAGCCTATCACATATAAAAGGTAAGATTAGTCAGGCAACTCATTAAACACGATCTAATATTTACATATTGTTTAATAAAATAGGTGGTCGTAGGAAAAATAGCGTACATTACTCGCGCGAAAGTGATTTTTCACACTCGTGTGATTGCCGCACTCGGCTTACGCCTCGTGCCACAATATTTCCCACTCGTGTGAAAAATGTCACTTTCCGCACTAGTAATGTAATATACTATTTCATCACCAGTTGCGAAAAATTTTACTTTTCGCAACTGGTGATGAAAAGTAAAACATTTGATAACGTCAACGAGTTTTGGAAAGTGTCACTTTAAATGTCAAAATTAGAAAAAATACTTTCCAGTATCATGCTAATACCGAACATCGCCTAGAACCACCAAATAATAATGCAGGTGTCTTGTCTAGAATATTTCATCTAAGAGCATGAGTTGCCGGCATTAAACAAACGAGACTGTTACCTGAGGACGACTGGACTACCGCACTCCTGAGACAGGACCAGGAAACCGATCCAAACATTGGGAACTTTCAACATTGGTAACTTTCTACATTGGTAACTTTCTACATTGGTAACTTTCTCATTGGTTACTTCCCAATTGGTTTCGCCTAGGATAAGTGGAGTCGTGAAGGGAATTCTGGACAAGATCAAGCAGAGGTTCTGCTGTGTTCAATGTCGAGAAAGTTTGGGTATCATCAAGACCAGAACCCCAGTCAGATGGCATGGTTGAAAAAATCAACCGAACTATGGAAGACCATTTTCCTAAGGTTGTGGAAAAACATTAAAAGGACTGGAACAGACACCTCCCACTATTTCGGATGGCATACAGAGCAGCCGTCCACGATTCAACCAAACTTACCCCGGTGTTACGGTCTATTTTCAGATCGGGATCTTTCAAATTGAGCGACTGTTTCTAATAACGCGTATTAATATTTTATACAAATAATTTGGATGTTCTATCATTCGACCTCAGGTAAACGTAGAAAATACCTGAATACTCAGTCGTTCGATATGTGAACGAATACAGAAGTGAGAACCGACAATAGGTCGCTAATTACAACTAATATTTAATGTGATGAAAAAGGATGGCCAATCGAAGTACTCCACTTGGAGTATTTCGCGCATTCCTATACGAGAGTTCCATTTACGTTCTGGTAATTTTATTGAATATTACCCCAGTGTGGGGATTAAATCTCTGTGTTCGTTTCTGTGATTATCAAGATTATTTGGTATCTGTCTCCTCACTTTAAGAGGGATATAAGCTGAAATCAGACTCTGAGGCCACACGCCATCCAAGGTATGAATCAATTACTATTTATCTCGGATCATGAAATTATTCTTCTCCTTTTCATTTATTAGGCTTTTTTTCAATCCGTCATTGGGTACACTCTCGGGAATTCCGCGCGAGGAGGAATCTTCACAGGACCCGCTGTAGTCCTTAGAAGTAGAGAACCACCATCAGTGCTTGCAGTTCATGGGGTTGCAGGGATTTGGATGAGTACCCATTTTATTTTAATTTGCCTATTGCCTTCAACCACCGATTTTGAAACCATATAGGAAAATACGTATCCACCGCTTAGTTTTTTTAGTTGTAGAACTGTCACAACCCTTAGTACGTACTGGGCTAGGATTTTTAGCCCTAAAAACTGACTGTTTTGTATAAATAACGTTCTGGTTAATATAAACTTTTCTCATTCTCCATTCAAACTGGGTTTATTATCAACGTAACTATTGTACAAGAACCTCCTCTTCTCCACTGAGCTCTCCAGTGTTCTACCCTACTTTTCAATACTGGCTAACAGGTAGATCACTATAAATTTTTGGTACAATTTATTATTAGAACACTTAATAAACAACTATACTAGCTTCAACTCTTAAAATTAGCACTGCCAGAAAAAACCGTATCACCGGATAGCAGTGACTCATTAGTGTTCAAGTCACCAAGCATCCAAAAGGTAGAATTACATGACAGCATGTTGAAAATCCACGAAACAACTCGGAAGAGGTTGATTCTGGCAAGTTGAATAAATTCC
This sequence comes from Gonioctena quinquepunctata, assembly GCA_018342105.1. Taxonomy (NCBI): domain Eukaryota; kingdom Metazoa; phylum Arthropoda; class Insecta; order Coleoptera; family Chrysomelidae; genus Gonioctena; species Gonioctena quinquepunctata. The sequence continues at coordinate 167,365 of JAFIRS010002851.1, read as the reverse complement.
AGGAATGTAACGATGGTTTCCCATCGAATGATCTAGACGTATCTATAAACTGCTCAAAGATCCTGGAAGCAAAGATTGAGGGGAATATAAGGCCAGGCGAACGATTAGTGGTACATTCAGTAATTCAGTCATAGCGAGTTCAAGGTGAATGATTATTTTGTGCACTGTGGTATGCTGCATATTTTAGTAGTAAACTGTTGGTTATCGCAAAGGCCTTGGCTTAGCGCCCAGCGTCTTCTGTTTTGTTCAAGAATGTGAGCTAATAAGCTTTATTATAAACATTGAAGTATTTCAAGATGATTACTTTGCCGAATGAGGTCAATTTCGAGTGAAAGATACTCAAAAAAGTCGCCGAAGATTTGGTGATAAGCAGATGCAGCAGATGAATTTTGTTCCTTTGTGAGATATTAGTTTGAACCACATGGCATCAAATTCTCTTGGCTTTAGGTTCTTCTCAATAAGATTCGCAAAAAAAGACAAGCGCCCTCTTTGAACCTATAATGGAACTGGAGGTACTAGTCAGGGTAGCGTAGGGGTTGAGTCGGTTGACCTGAGTCTCTGTCGAGCTCAACTGTCTCGAGATTGTGGTGGACTGCGTTGGTTTGCATTCAGACCACGAACCTTGCAAATTTATATCTATTAATCGGTTCATGCCGATGGTGATCCTTCCATTATTCCATTCGTAATTGTGAATAGAAGGGAGGGAAGTGTATTGAGTGACCGGTGACCATTATCCATTTCTTTCCATAAAATGCATTGAATTATGAATTTCTCCTGTAAAAGCATATACTGTTCGAAAATGTAATGAAATTTTCCATTCTGTTCATAACTATCTTCTGATTGCTTTCGTCCTGTCCTCTAGTAAAACTATGTTCATTTTTCTATGAAAAACCTGTTTCATATCTTTCCTCAACTCGCTCCATCATTTCATTCAGGATTGTCCCCTGGAGACTAAACCATTTCGGAATAGTTAAGGCTGCCCTAGGGAACCATTCTGGGCCCAATTCTGTTCAATATTTACCTCAATGATTTACTCAATCCCAACAATAGTAAAAATATTCACATATGCCAATGACACAGCCAATTTTTATGAGGACACCGCCTGGACTTTCCTGGAAAGTAAAGTAGAAATACATCTTGGAAATATCAAAAAATGGTTTTTTCATAAACTCTCTTTCTTACAATAAGTTTTGGCAAATATACTACCTACAATTTATGCTTCTGCGTGGTAATCGCCATCAATATGTCCGATCTCTTCACTATCACGCCTGTAAATATATTAAATATCTTTGGATAATTATAGATAACCAACTCAAATGGGAATCCCATATAAACTATGTATTAAAAAATCTTCAATTTCTAATGCAGCGTTTCAAAGTCCTAAGAGATATGTTAGACAACAAAACAGTTAAAACGTTATATTTCGCTCTCATTCAAACACATATAACTTCGGGTTACTGACATGGGGATCAGCTGGAAAGACCACTATGAATAAACTGATAATAACAGGCTTAACCGACAGATACTCTTTATCTCGAAACAAATATATTTGATTCGGTACAGCTATTTAAATCAAAACACAAACATATCCGAGAATAGAACATGAAAGCAACACTCGAACCAAACTCAATAACTTCAAAATGCCTTTCATGAATAAAGCTGTAGGACAAAAAACAGTATCGAATCAAGCAATGTTCTACCAAATCAAAATAAAAATTTAAAAAACCACCCAGTACTACTGAGCGCGTCTGTGTCCTTATATTATTCATATTCGAGAGATGACAGTGTTGATATAAGCATTGTGTTCAATGTTTTGCGTTGCGAAGTGAGTTTAGAGCTTAACTATTTTTCTCTGAATGAGAAACTTAATGAATAGACTTTCTACACACGATGATATTCAAGAAATCTAGACAGTTATAGGTGAAAAATTCGTATGACTCTGTGACTGGGAGGCCAGACCAGTTGTCAAAGTAACAGCAATTTTAATTACGTTTTACTATGATTTTAGCGGAGCTCTATATGCTGAACTCTCTGCAGACGCGTACCGGTACACTTTTGGGGGCCACGAAACTGTTCCACGAGGATCCATCCGATTTTTTACGAACAAGGAAAAATAAATCGAAATATTTTTTGAAGTTTTCATCTAATATGCTGTGTTAATGTGCTTTGGGTCCGATTCCATTTATAATTGGTATGCGGGAGTTTTTGGTAATGGAGATCATTATTTTGTTAAAAAAATTTGGGGCCGCCATCTTGACGGCTACGATATGGCTAACGTGTGTTCCATCATTGATGTTCCGAATCTATTCAAAATTGCTATCTGGAGCTTTTTGGGGTCGCAGTATTGATTTTATTGTCAAAATTCAAAATGCCGGATTTAATATGGCAGACGAGATTTTCTATTTATTATCCGATTTCAATGAGAATTGGTATAGGGGTTTTTGGGATCGGAAATCATGATTTGTTGAAATTCGATAATTCGACGACACAGCTTCAGAATATTCGATATTATATGATTGAAGTTTTCATTTTGAAGTGCACTAGCGTGCGTGTCGTATTTATTTGACCAAATTTTATTCATTGCCACACAACACAATATTGTATCATAAGTGGTAAAGCTTCATACGTTTTACATAATTATTCTGTTTCCATTGCTGTTCTGGATTCAATTCGACGTGATTTACACAAAAATACAAACATTTATTTTTTTATTTGGAGCAAATTATTTATCACAGCAATTCTACATCAAAAAGTAACTCAAGTGCCTAACAGTTTAACTCTTCAGAAAAGTGCTCAGTGCTCGCTAAGTCCAATTACTTTCTGGAAGTAATCGCAAGCATTTCAGAAATAAAAGTGCTCAGTGCTCCAGGCCGGGAGCACTTTTTGAAAAAGATCGAAGTACTTTTCGTCAGTGCTCGGCACAGCTCTGGGTCAAACCATCAAGCCAACTGAGGGGCGAATAGATGGCCCAACATCGTAGGAGCCACAAAAGGTAAGTTCAAAATTTTTCATGTCTGTTAAATTCCTACAGGTAAACTTACAACACGGGAAAGCTCCCACTGCCCTGCTATGCCGAAGGATTCTTGAGTGGGAACTGAACATCCTACTAATTCAGGAGCCTTGGGTATACCGGGGAAAGATCGTGGAAATGGGCGGAGAAACAGCTCACTACTGTGCCTCCGCCGATCCCTCCCACGCATGTATATATAAAAAAGGCAAGTCTTTCCTCTCTGTACCAGAGACCTGGTGGCAGTGAAAGTACTTGTGAACACCAAAAACCTCATTCGGGAACTAGTAGTCAGCTCTACGTACTTCCCGTACAGAAAGGACCACCCAAAGAGGTCCAAAGGCTGGTGAGATACTGTGAGGAATCTGAGCTGGGTTTACTCATGGGATGTGACTCGAACGTCCACCACGTACTGTGGGGCAACGTAAACACTAATACTTGCTAGAATTCCTCAGCACCAGTAACTTCGAAATAAGAAACAAGGGCTCGGTACCTACGTACTTTACACCAAGGAGGAAATCAGTGATAGTCCTCACACTATGTACGCGTGACTTATTGAATGAAGTCTAGTCATACAAAGTGTCACAAAATGAATCCCTACCGGACCATCGACACATTCTGTACAGGATAGGTGATACAAACCTATCGGAAAAAAAGTATACAGGAATCCACGGGCCACCAATTGGGTCCTCTTCCGAGAGGAACTAGAAGGTAGACTCATAGGGTTACCGTGCAGGTACGGACATGGAGCCGAAATAGATACCGCAGTAGGGTGTACCTGAACAAGGCGATCATTTCTTCATACGAAAACAGCTGCCCTTTTAAAGAGAGGACAGATAATGCGAGAACGCCTTGGAAGCTTCTAAACAAAGCAAAAAGAACGCAAGTATTACTCTACTGGGACAACTATAGGTCTACCCAGAGAGAGTACAAAAAAGCCATTCGACAATCTCAAAGAGACAGTTGGCGGGCCTACTGCGAGAACATCAACACAATGCCCTCAGCCGCAGGGCTCTGCAAAGTTCTCTCAAAAGATCCAGGGAAGGGAGTGGGTACACTGTCCCTACCTGATGGAAGGGATACCACATCAGCACCTGCTCTCCATACACTTCCCAGAATCAGAACCAGTTGCTCAGCCACCCTTGAGTACGAGCCCTATGAGGAATACTCACATGGACTACGAAAAGGCCTCAAAAGTGGTAACACACGAGAAGGTGAGATGTGCCGACATTCTCACCATTAAAATCACCAGGGGAGGATGGTATATTTCCGGATCTTCTCCAAGATGGACTGGATAGTATCATCCTCCTGATCATGAGAATACTTCGATCATGACTGGCCCTGGGCTACATATCAGAGTCATGGAGTCCAGTAAGGATCGTCTTTATTCCAAAACTGAGTACTCCCAGGTCAAGGCTGGTGGATCAGCACATCAGAGAACAATCGCTGCAGTGTAATCCACTGTATAAGCAACAATATGCCTACCGAGCAGGAAAGTCCACAGACACAGCTCTCCACCACCTTATATAAAAGATAAAGAGGGTACTAACTAATGGGCAGTCCGCAATGGGGGTCTTCACTGATATAGAACAAGGAGCATTTGACAACACGTCATTTGAGTCTAACTGCCACGCTGCGGCGCGACATAGGATCGATCCCACCCTTATCAGGTGAATCAAGGCTATGTTATCACAACGAGTGGTAACAGCGTAATTAAACGAAAGAACCGTAGCTGCCAAGGTAACGAGGAGGTATCCATAGGGAGGAGTTCTGTCGCCCCTATTATGGTGCCTAGTAGTAAAAGAGCTTCTCACGGAAATAAATGAGTCGGGACTGTATACACAAGCGTATGCAGATGACTCAGTCATGCTGGCTCAAGACCAACCGCTAAACCTGCTAGTAGAAATAATTATGAAAGCTCTTGGCAGAGTAGAACAGTGGTGTTTCGCCGGAGGGCTAAGAGTCAATCCAGAAAAAGCAGACTTCGTACTTTTTACCAAAAAAACACAAAATATGAACTCTTCCAGAAATACATATCTAAGGGAGACAACTTCCGTACAAAGGGTTGACCAAACATCTTGGAGTCATCATAGACTCCAAGCTGACCTGGAACGAGGAGATTGGAAATCGAAGTCCAGAAACGAAGTTATAAAGTACAACGGCTGGCTTGTCTAGGAATGACAGGTACAATGAGAACAACGCCTACTGAAACTCTAGGAGTTCTACTAGGACTACCACCTCTGCACCTTGTCATTGAACACGAAGCCATGCGTACTGCCTACAGACTCAAAGGCGCAAGCTAGTGGATTGGTAATGAGGCAGACATGGACACTCCGCCTTCTGGAACAAGGCGAAGCAGGCTGTCAATCCTATTAGTGGAAAGAGACAGCCTCCGCCTGTTATGAATTTCAGAGCAACATTGCCATCCCCACGAGGGAGGAATGGAAAGACGCTGCGCCGGCAGACCCCCAATCCGTGGATCAATCTGATATACAGATGGATAAAGATTTGGGGAATATCTGACGCAGGGTATACGAAGAAAGAACAAAAATAGAAATCTCAGTTCCCCTAGGCAAGTATGCCTCAGTGTTCCAGGTCGAAGTATATGCTATACTCACCTGTGTCCAGGAAAACCTCGACAATATAAGTCGAGGACCTACTGTCATCTACTCGGACAGCAAAGCTGCTATGATGGCGTTAGGAGCAAATAGGATCGTATCCAAATTGGCGTCCGAGTGTAGAAACGCCATAGAAAGTTTATCGAAAACAAGCAAAGTCAGCCTCATATGGGTCCCAGGGAACGAGGAGGCAGACAGACTAGCCAAGATAGGATCAGGAAAGATCCCAGTCAGACCGGAACCTATCTTGGGAATACCCAGCAGCATGGTCTTATCAAACATGGAGAAACTGCTACAAAAGCAGTTCATCAAAATATGGCAAGAGGCGCCATGCATGAGGCAGTCAAAGCTCCATATAAAGGAGCCATCGAAGAAAATGTCAAAAAAGGCGGAGTATCAAGACTATGACTGGGCTCCTAACGGGACACAATCACCTGAACAGGCACATGGAGCTCATCGGGATCACAGACGATCCCCTAAGAAGATGGTGCCTGGAAGATGACGAGACATCGTCGCATATCCTCACTGAGTGTCCCGCTTTGGTACACCAGAGAGAGATCAACCTTGGGAGCATAATTCTGAACCAAGAGGATGTCAAGGAGATTCAGCTGAGGAAACTGCTGAATTTCGTCAAAGAAATCGGCATGCCCAGCTGATTCTCAGAGCAAGTGGGCGCACAATGGGCCCAATTAGAGAGTCCTACGTGCACGGGGTTCTTCGTAACCGCCCACATTGTGCGACGATGGACACAAAGAAGAACAAACAAATACGGTGCAAATAAAATGGAACCCAAACAATATACTCGGAAATGGAATAATGAACAGTGATACGCAGAATATAATTCCCAAGATACAAACGGCAAGTGACAATTCTCGACGGAAGTTCGGTAATTGTAATGGATCCAAAAACTTAAAAAAGTTCCAATAAACGGATGATTTTCTAAACACCAGAAAATCAAAATTTCATATTCATACATAGAATTATTATTATAAAATATATATCGTTAATCTTTAAAAAAATTCTTTTAAAAATTACTCTATAGTCAAGCACTGGCCCCCCTGAGATCTCTGGGCCCGGGGAAAAAAGGAAAAAGTCCCCGACCCCCCCACTCTCGTTGGGTCTGGTAATGAGCTCGAGATTAGCGTCGATTTTATTATTTTGAGGATTTTCGTTCAAGTGCCACTTCTTTGCAGAATTCAATAAAAATATAACAGCCGGCTATAATTCGATTCCTCAGGTCTTCAACATTTTGGAATAAACTGATGACTTAAGAAAGCCCCAAATGCAAAAATATAGAGGATTTAAATCCGGAGATCGAGCAGGCCAATGTTCCGTACCTCCCCTACCTATCCAACGATTTGTATATACTGTATCTAAGTGATTACGTACAGTACAGTACAGTTAAAATGAACTGGTGCACCATCATGCATGAACCAGAAGTGTTGTCTCAGCTGTAGAGGAATTTCTTCTAGAAGAACAGGTAACTTTTCCTGTAGGAAATTAAGGTAAGAGTCGCCTGTTAGTCGTTGTGGGAGGAAATATGGATCGATTCAATGATCATCAAGTACCCCAAACCATACATTTACTGAAAACTGATGCTGAAAATGAGCTTCAAAGACTCATGTGGATTTTCCTCAGCCCAGAGGTGATTGTTATGGAAATTTCGTATACACTGTCGTCCAAAATTAGCCTCGTCTGTAAACAAAACGCCATTTAAAAAATTAGGAATTTGAGCGATTTGATGAAGAATTCAATGGCAAAAAACTAGGCGCAGAAAAAAGTCTCTAGGTAGTAGAGCTTGCACACGTTGAATATGAAACGGATACAATTGCTGTTCTTTAAAAATTTTAAATACAGTGAAGTTGCTTACATTTAGTATGTTGGCAATTTTTCGAATACTTGTTTCAGGTGACTCCGCAATTTACTCGTGAACTGCTTCTTCTAGTTGCACAGTTCGTACTTCTCGAGGGCGCCCGCAGTCAGCCGTTTGTTTCCTAAATGTACCATTTTCGCGCAAACGTTGGTGAAGACGAGCAAATATTGTATGATGGGGTACCCTACGTCCTGGATACAACTCAGCATACAATCGTCGAGCTTGCCGACCATTTCCATTACTTCGACCATAGACAAAATGCATGTCTGACAATTCTGCATTTGTATAATTTTCCATTCTTTACGACAAAAGAAAAATTAATTACGTATTATCATTAATGTCATACCAAACTAAACGCTTAAAAATGAATAAACGCTAATTTGACATTTCGTTGAAATATTCGTATTTAACAGAATGTTGACAGTAGCCTACTAGCATCGCTACTAGATAATGTATTAAAGTAATGACAAATACGCGTTAAGATGTTTTTTGCATAAAAACGGCACCCCATACGAAAAAAAGGCAGTGAAGATTTTTTGTCACAAATTGAACAAGGAATTGAAAAAAAATTAATTTAAAATATTTCAGTAACGTACCATTTTTTTCTTTAAAAAAATTGAGATCATTAACCGTATGCGCGCCAATGTTGAACATAAAATTCTTGATTGTATGTAAAAAAATGCGCAACTCACCAAATTTCATTTGCACATTTCGACCGGTTTCAGAGCAATAAATAAATAGTCCGTTTTTAAGAAAAACTTCAACACCCCGTATCTTGGAAAACGAAGCATTTGCGGAAAAATGTTATATAGCAAACTGTCATTAATTTGTCATGCAGAATCACCCCCTGAAGTTTATCGCACTTATTCACTAACATCCTGTTTATGGTACTTTCTGTACGAAAGCACAAACAGCATTTTCAGCGACTAAGAGCTTTTCCTTGTGTTTCCAGAAACTGTCGGTAATTTCCAAATCAATCTTGTAACTACAAATAGTTTCCTATTCGCCAGACCGTGATAAATGATAATCAAAGAAAACAATTTATGATACCGTCCTGAGAGTACTTGTTATAGAACAAGTAGACAGGTGTAACAAAGTTTGTAGAAAACATAACATTTCCTAGTTGGTTTTGATATAAATATCCCTGTAGATATATAGGTACCCACTTTGAGGATTCTCATTGTATAAAATATAGATAGAGAGGTGAAATTGAAGTTATAGTTGTCAGTCAGTTATTGAAAGTTTTATGTGTATTTGTGCCATATTTTGAGCTGTTTTGCAGCATTAAAGATTTCCAATCTCCTTTCAAATACGTGCATCATTTGAGATAAAAGAACTTGTGATTCGTGGTTGAGCGGGTAGCTTTTCTATCGAGTCAGTGACATTTGTGGCGACCGTGACAGGACTTGTTGCACATATTTTGCAATACGGAGTGATCTTGTATAAACCGATAAAGCCGTGTTACGAGTAAAATAGTGTTTTATCGTGATGGAACAATACAAGAGACATCGCAAAGTTCTCCGAACTGCTTTCTCGAAGATTGGAAACGAGCTGGAACAACTCTTGACGGCAGAGAGAACTGACCTTCAAGATATTCAGGTACATTGGGATCTTCTTGAGGATAAATATGGATCTTTGCAAGATATCAACAAGAATGTATTTGATTCTCTCCTGGAATCTGATGCTCCAGAAGAAGAACTGGGAGCAGAGATGGAGTCTTGTGATGGATACATGAAAAGATTCAAGTTATTGAAATACAAATATGAACAACTCAGGGGAACAACCGGAAGTATCAATGAAGAACGAGCTTCGATTGTAAGTAGACCTGCTAGTAATGTATCTGGAACAACAGGTAAGAGAAAATTCAAATTACCTATCATAGAATTTAAGAAATTCAATGGGGATATACGTGATTGGCTTTCGTTCTGGGGACAATTTAAGAAAATAAACGATGATCTTGACATAGAGACTGGTGATAAATTCCAGTATTTGATTCAGGCGACTGTTCCAAACAGTAGAGCTAGGGAATTAGTGGAGAGTTTTCCCCCGAATGCCGACAACTACAAAAATGTTATTGAAAGTTTGAAATCGCGGTTTGGGAGAGATGATCTTCAGATTGAAGTTTACGTCAGGGAACTTTTGAAACTCGTTTTGAATAATGCTATGTCTTCAAATAAATTTGGTCTCTCAACTCTCTATGATAAAATCGAGACGCAATTGCGGTCTCTCGAGACTTTGGGAGTTACGAGTGAAAGTTGTGCTGCTATGTTATTCCCATTGATAGAATCCTGTTTACCGGAGGATTTGCTTCGGGTGTGGCAGCGTTCAACTTGTTTTTCCAATAATGATACAAATTTCGGTTCGTCAGCTGACTCTAACCAACTACAAAAAACCGCCTCAAAAAATTGATGTGTTTTTTGAAATCCGAAGTTGAAAATGAAGAGAGGATTTCTCTTGCAGCTGAAGGTTTTGGTTTATGTTCGAAAGAAAATCGTTCGAAACGTGCCAAACCAAGAACACTTGGTATGAATCACGATCAGGAGTCCAATATACCATCTGCTTCGGGTTTGATGAACTGTGAAGCAGCAAAATGTATTTTTTGTGAAGGAACGCACGACAGTCACAGTTGTTTCAAAGCACAAAATTACACTCTAGAACAGAAAAAGGATACTGTCAGCAGGAAAAAAGCCTGTTACCGATGTTTGCGAATCGGACATCCTTCGAGAAAATGTCGACAGCGGGTCAGGTGTTTGATTTGTAAGCGATCACATGTAGCGTTGATGTGTCCAGATCTGCCAGAGAATAAATCAAATTCCACGCAGCAACCTGCTGTCAACGAGGAGAAAACTGAAAATGAAATGGTACCTCTGGGTCATGCTTTAGCGAAATATACAGGAACTCACGTATTTTTACAGACTTTACGAGTTAGTATAGTTAATGGACAAAAATCCCGAAATATTCGATTAGTTATAGATACAGGGTCTCAGAGATCATATGTTCTGGAGTCTACTGTACAGGAATTAGGTTTCAAATCGAAACGAAGGGAAAAAATTATTCATTCTCTTTTTGGCGGTGCCAATACGTCTGTGCAAACACATCATTGTTATGACGTCAATTTGGCTAGTAACAATTACCGCTGCACTCTGAAAGTACTCGATCAACAGATGATTTGTAACGGTATTGCTCCAATTTTCGATGGACCTTGGATGGATGAACTCAGAAGTTTAGACGTTCACATAAGTGATATCAAGAATACTGATCCAATCGAAATACTGATTGGAGCAGACGTAGCTGGAAAATTATATACCGGAAGAAAACATAACCTACGGTGTGGATTGGTGGCAGTAGAGACTTTACTAGGCTGGACATTGATGGGCAAAATTCCCTCTCACCGGCAGAATACAGGAGTAGTGACATCTATGCTTTCCCTATTAGTGAACGAGCTTTCTCTGAAAAATTTATGGGAGCTCGACATTTTGGGCATAGACGACCCTGTAGACAGAAAATCGCGAGCGGAAATTACAAAGGCGGCTAAAGATTTATTTTTACAAACCATTTCAACGAATGACGAGGGTAGGTATGAAGTTCGATTACCATGGTTAGAAGGACACCCACCCCTACCTGATAATCTTTCACTTGCTAGGAAAAGACTTGCTGTTACGCTAAAGAAGCTGAGTAATGAACAGCTCTTCGAGTCTTATGATGGTGTTTTTAAAGAATGGTTGCAGGAGGGGATTATTGAGGAAATAAAATCTTCGAATGACACAAACAGAGTACATTATTTACCACATAGGCCAGTTATTAGGGAAGATAGTGCTACCACAAAAATAAGACCCGTTTTTGATGCTTCAGCGCATGAGAGAGACAAACCATCACTCAATCATTGCGTTGAGAAAGGTCCAAATCTAATTGAACGTATACCTTCAATTCTGGTTAGATTTCGCAGGGAAAAAATCGGGGTAGTATCTGATATCCGTAAAGCCTTCTTGTAGATCAGTCTTCAGGAAGCAGATCGAGATTTCTTGCGATTTTTGTGGGTTGACGAAAATGGAAAGGAAATAGTTTATCGACATAGGAGAGTAGTATTTGGAGTGAATTGTAGTCCATTTCTGCTCGGAGCAACTATAGAATACCATCTCAGAATGACCCTTGAAAAATGTTGGGAATTTGACTCTAGATATAGTAAAGAAACAATTGAAAGATTAAGCTTACGTCTCACATATATGGCAGCTATCTATTGAAAAGCATGGAGAAACTTTAGCTGTGGCATTAGATATCTCCAAGGCGTTCGATCGAGTTTGGCACCAGGGACTCCTCGCCAAGCTTCCGTCTTATGGCTTGCCCCCTCAGCTGTGTTCTCTGCTTGCTAGTTTCCTCTCAAACAGGTCTCTCCATGTAGTGGTCGATGGAGTTTCATCTGACACTCTACTCATAAATGCTGGTGTTCCGCAAGGATCCATTCTCGCACCAACACTATTTCTACTTCACATCAACGACCTGTTGAAAGCAACTTCATGTCCAGTACACAGCTTTGCCGATGATAGTACCCTCCATACCGCTTTCTCTTCCAGGGCCCCTATATCAGCCCGTGAAACCAGAAATGAACGAGGAAGAAATGTTAATAATATAAATATGGACTTGGCAACAATTCTCGAATGGGGATCTAATAACTTGGTAGAATTCAATGCAAACAAAACACAAGCATGTCTTTTCTCTAGAAAAGCCGATCTCACTGTGCCTAACATAACTTTGTCAGGAGTAACCATACCACTGAAGCCATCCATATCGATGCTTGGTATTACTATCAGCAATAACCTTCCTGGGAAAATCACGTGAGGTCCCATTGCCAACAGTGCATCCCAAAACTTGGTTTCTGTTTCATGCCAAGAGCTATTTCACCCCCAGTCAGCTGCTTATGATCTATAAGGCACAGATCCGACCTGTCCTGGAATACTGTTCCCATATTTGGAGTGCGGCACCTAAACATATCCTGAGGCTATTGGATTCTGTCCAAAAAAGGGCAATTCGTCTCGTCGGTGATGCCTCGCTTACAAACTCGCTCACTTGTCTGGAACACCGTAGAAAAGTTGGCGATTTGTCTCTATTTTATAGATATTTTCATGGGCGATGCTCTTCTGAAATATCAACAATCGTTCCTGCTTTGGCAGTCTCTTCGAGATTAACCCGTCAAGTTCAGTCTTCACACCCCTTCGTGGTCACTTTGGAGACCTGCAGAACATCACTTTCCAAAGACTCATTCATCCAACGAACTGCGAGGCTTTGGAACTCATTGCCTAGGGAGGTGTTCCCCGAGGCATACAACCTTCAGAAATTTAAGAAGAACACCAACTCCTACCTTCTTTCCCTAGGTTCCCACGATGTTCTCTGAACATTACAGGATAACCCTTTTCGTGGGAACCAGAACATAAAAAAAAAAAAAAAAAAATTCATTGAAGAAATTCATTCGAGAAGCAAGTATCATTATGTCTGATGGAAAATTCGACTTGAGAGGGTGGGAGTTTACGCAAAATGAATCCAAATGGTGGGAGGGACCCAAATGGTTGTACAATCCCTCAACATCATGGTTTAATGGAGAAATGATATGCAATGAGGATGAAATCTACAAAGAAAGAAAGAAATCCTTCATAACGACCATGCTGAACTATACTTCGGATAATTGGCACCTTGAGTATTTTTCAAAATTTAATAAAATTATCCGGATGGTAGCATGGACCTTACGTTTCATTCATAACCTCAAAAATCCAAAACTTCAGAGAAAAGATCCTTTGAAAGTTCACGAAATAGATGAAGCAGAAACATTTGTTATCCGTCTTATCCAGCAAGAATGTTTCGGCGATGGAGAGGATAACATGCTGAATTCCCTCTATCCGTTCAGAGACGAAATTGGTCTCATTCGACTGAGAAGCAGAATTTCACAGAGCGAAGACAAGGAAGACTTTCGGTTCCCAGTCGTGCTTCTATCAAAACACTTCGTCGTGAATAGACTAATTTTTGATACACACATGCGAATGTGTCATATCGGTACTGAAGGACTGTTAAGTAACCTCCGCGAAAAATACTGGATACTTGGTGGTCGTCGGGCAATACGATCTGTCATAAAGAAGTGCGCAATTTGTAGGAGATATAACGCAAAAAACTTTCAGAATCCATCTCCACCACTTCCGTCTGATAGAGTTCGTGATGCAGTTGCTTTTGAAATCACGGGTATTGACTTTGCGGGACCGCTGTTTCTAAAATCGGGAGAAAAAACGGGGGTTTGCTTATTCACCTGTGCTGTGTATCGTGCAATCCGTTCAGAACTAACTACTTCTCTCTCTACTCATGGGTTTATTCAAGTGCTAAGACGTTTCGTGGCGCGACGCGGTCGACCTAGAACAATATACAGTGACAACGGAACGAACTTTATAGGCACCGAAAATGCATTTAGTCGTTTAAACTGGAGTGCTATTGCAGATTATACTTCAACACAGCGAATATCTTGGAAATTCAATCCACCCACAGCTGCTTGGTGGGGTGGTTTTTGGGAGGGTCTTGTGGGAATATTGAAACAGCTTGGCCGTTCCTCCTTGTTTTACGAAGATTTGATGACCATCCTATGTGATTGTGAAGCAACAGTCAATTCAAGACCCCTCACCTATTTAGCCGATAATCCGAACGATCTGAAAGCCTTGACACCAGAAATGTTTCTACGTGACCTGACCGAGCATGGAATGCCTGATTGTGATTCCATTGAGAAAAGTTCTCTCAATCGGAAAATGGCATATAAACAAAAACTGCGAGATAATTTAAGGCTTCGTTTTCGAAACGAGTATTTAGGACAACTTAAGTTAATGACCAATCAGAAAAGACAGCGAAAAGTTACACTTGGTGAAATCGTTTTGATTGGTAACGACCGTGATAAACGTCTGAATTGGCCTTTGGGACGTATCACCCAGGTGATTCCGGGCAAAGATGAAAAAATTCGTTTGGTTCAGGTGACAACTGCAAAAGGAACCCTGTTGAGGCCCATTCAGCGTATCTAACCATTGGAGTGTATCGATGCAACTCCAGTCATAGCTAACCTACAACCAGACGAGAAATCGTTTCCGGAAAGCTGTGGAGACAAACAAGAGGATAGGCCGTTTCCTAATACCACACTTCGAAAAGTCAGTGCGGGAGTGTCTGATGTCAGTTCTGACATCAAAAGCAGAGCAATCTCAAATATTGAAAGTGCGGGTTCTCGAGATCACAATTGTAACATCTCAACTCGTACAACAACTACTCGAATTGGCCGGGTTTGTAAGCCACCAAAACGTTATTGTTGATTATGATTTGTGATGTTAGAAATGTATCATTTTGAATTTGAGTCACTCTTGTTATAGTTCCTCAGGTGGGAGAATGTAGAAAACATAACATTTCCTAGTTGGTTTTGATATAAATATCCCTGTAGATATATAGGTACCCACTTTGAGGATTCTCATTGTATAAAATATAGATAGAGAGGTGAAATTGAAGTTATAGTTGTCAGTCAGTTATTGAAAGTTTTATGTGTATTTGTGCCATATTTTGAGCTGTTTTGCAGCATTAAAGATTTCCAATCTCCTTTCAAATACGTGCATCATTTGAGATAAAAGAACTTGTGATTCGTGGTTGAGCGGGTAGCTTTTCAATCGAGTCAGTGACAAAGTTAGTAATTTTAAAGTAAAACTATAGACCACTTTAAAAGTTAGTACCGACTGGTATTTATTGTTGAAGTTGTTCTTCTAAATTGTTGGAATGAACTAAGAACTCAGTTTTTATTATATCAGGAGTCATTATTTATATGAACCTATAGATATTAGTTGAAATTTTGTGGTTGATGACAAGTGTTTTTAATGTCATTATATAATTTTAAAAGTCAATATATAGATCCGATATTTTTCAAATATTCACGACTATTTATGGGCCTAGGTAGCTTCTAGTTGTGTTGTGAAGTAGTTGTGTCGTTGAAAAACCATATCAGAATGGATTTAGCGAAGCACATCAAATCATTGACCGGTGAGTCAGACTGGCCTATGTGGAAGAGAAAAATCAGGGATCTGCTTGATTATCACGAAGGAGCTTTATATGTTATCGATGGAAAGCTACAGAAGGCTATACCATTAGAGCAGAACGCAACGGAAGCTCAGACCAAAGAACACAAAGATAAATCCGACTTGTACCGCAAAGCTAATAGTTACGCCAAATCAATGATATCTTCTTCAGTTACTGATTCAGTTTATCAGAAGATCATGGACAAAGAAACAGCACATGAATTTTGGGAAGCATTAAAACAGCAGTTTGAAGCGACATCAAGAGATCAGCTTTTTAAAATATGTACAGAGTTTTTCGCGTTTGTTTGGACACCAGGTGAAGATGTTTCTACTCATATAGCAAGTTAAGGAGTTTGTGGAATGAACTTAATAACGGACTCAAATCAAAAAATTTACCAGAACTACCAGATTTGATGCTAATTCGTAAAACTCTTCACATTTTGCCAAAATCTTTCGAAACATTCAAAACTAGTTGGATGATGTTAGCGGAAGAAGATGATAAAACATTTGAAGAACTGATATCTCAGTTGTGCACGTATGACAGAAATTTCACACGAAGTGAAGACAACGGAAATATTGTTAAAGAGGCTCTAATGACAAGAAGTAGTATTTCGATCAATGAAAAGAAACTCAATAGAAATACTGATATATGTAACTATTGCAAAGAAAAGCGACAGTGGGTAAAACACTGCAAGAAGTGGGTAGCAGATGTCTGTATGGGGTCGGCTTTAGAATAGCCCCATGGTAAATCCTGCCTGTCGTAAGAGGCGACTAAAAGGATAACCGTAGGTGGAAGATGGTCTCATCGCCCGGTGAAATACCACCATATCGACTTTGTGTGCTGTGAAATGGATCATTCCATGTTTCAGTGTTCGGTCGATACTTTCCGGTCTCCCTCTTTCCTTTTCCCCAATTCCTCCTTTATTTTCAGGTGCATCCTAATAGTAATAATGATGACGTCTCCTAGAGTAAAACACTCCGGAAGCAAAATACCTCTCCATTCGGATTTCCGGGCGAGAGGTACTCGAGGGGACTCAACATTGAAGATTAATTTTTGCAACATCCGCGGACTCAACAAGAACATCAATGACGTCCACCATCACCTACAGACGAAAAATCCGGATATTCTGGCTCTAACAGAAACACAAGTAAACTCCTCCACCAACAAGGTCCATATGCTTTGTCCTGGTTACGAACTCCATTCTCGATTCAGGTTCAAAGGTGGAGTCTGCCCTTACGCTAAGGCTAACCTTTCATGCCAGCGTGAAGAGAGTTTGGAACCGAAAGACTTTGATGTGATGTGGTTCAAGCTATCTGATACCAAACTGACTAAGTTCCTCTGCTGCCTTTACCTATCACCTAATGAACCTTCATATAACGACCTCTTTGAGTTTTTATCACTCAAACTGGACTACATTCAGGAGAACCATCCAACAGCTGAAACCATAATCATGGGAGACTTTAATGTACATAACGCTGCCTGGCTCAAATTCTCTAACAAAACAGATGATGCGGGTCGTCAAGCCGAGGCCTTCGCCATCACTCATGGTCTAGAACAAGAGCTACCAACCCGCATCCCTGATGTCAACAACCAGTCTGCCAATACACTAGATCTTTTCCTCACCACCAATCCTGACCCGTATAGAATAGAAGTTTGTGCCCCACTTGGAAACTCTGATCACACCCTCATCTCCACAACATGCTCTTTCCATTTACCATCGAGCTGCACAATACCACCCGGTCTCATGTGGCATTACAATTCGGCCGACTGGGAAGGTCTTCGTATGTTTTTCTCAGCGTTTCCATGGAAGAGAGTTTGTTTCTCTTCAGTAGATCCAACACGATGTGCTGAGACAATTTCTGAAATCATCATGTTGGGAATGCAAACTTACATACCGAATACCGAAAGAAGAACATCATCCGATAAGACCTGGTTTAACAGAAACTGCTCTAGAGCTGTGGCTTCCAAACAGGCAGCATACCATCGATGGCTAAAAAATCCGGGCCCTGAGACCAGAGCAGCATATTTCGAGGCTAGAGGCATATGCAAAGAGACAATAGAATGCTCAAAAGATGCCCACAATGCCAAAATAAGATCAAAACTTGCTGAATGTCCTAACGGATCCCGTTCATTTTGGTCTTTCGCCAAAGCTGTGGGAAGAAACTTTACTTCCAGCTCATTTCCTCCTCTAACCAAAGAAGATGGAACACTAGCAACGACTGCCCAGGAAAAAGCCACCTATTTGCTGGAAATTCCACTCTGGATTCATCGGGAAAACAACCCCCGAACATTACACCTATTGACAGTCACATGCCCGAGATCACCTTTCGCCAACGTACTATCAGAAATATTTTACTGGGTCTCAACACCAACAAAGCCTGTGGATCTGACGGAATCCCGCCGGTTGTTCTCAAGAAATGTGCCCCCGAACTAATACCTGTTCTTTGCAAGTTGTTCAACCACTCTTACAATTTGGGGGTATTTCCGTCCAATTGGAAAATTGCAAGAGTACAGCCAGTCCCTAAAAAAGGCAAAAAGGCCCTACCTAGCAACTACAGACCTATCGCACTGCTATCTATTATTTCAAAGGTCATGGAAAAAGCCATCAACATCGAGCTCATGAAATATCTGGAAGACTCAGGAATTGTCAACGATAGGCAATATGGCTTCCGCCATCAGAGATCAACTGGTGACCTGCTCGCTTACGTCTCACATATATGGCAGCTATCTATTGAAAAGTATGGAGAAACTTTAGCTGTGGCATTAGATATCTCCAAGGCGTTCGATCGAGTTTGCACCAGGGACTCCTCGCCAAGCTTCCGTCTTATGGCTTGCCCCCTCAGCTGTGTTCTCTGCTTGCTAGTTTTCTCTCAAACAGGTCTCTCCATGTAGTGGTCGATGGAGCTTCATCTGACACTCTACTCATAAATGCTGGTGTTCCGCAAGGATCTATTCTCGCACCAACACTATTTCTACTTCACATCAACGACCTGTTGAAAGCAACTTCATGTCCAGTACACAGCTTTGCCGATGATAGTACCCTCCATACTGCTTTCTCTTCCAGGGCCCCTATATCAGCCCGTGAAACCAGAAATGAACGAGGAAGAAATGTTAATAATATAAATATGGACTTAGCAACAATTCTCGAGTGGGGATCTAATAACTTGGTAGAATTCAATGCAAACAAAACACAAGCATGTCTTTTCTATAGAAAAGTCAATCTCACTGTGCCTAACATAACTTTGTCAGGAGTAACCATACCACTGAAGTCATCCATATCGATGCTTGGTATTACTATCAGCAATAACCTTTCCTGGGAAAATCACGTGAGGTCCATTGCCAAAAGTGCATCCCAAAAACTTGGTTTTGTTTCGTGCCAAGAGCTATTTCACCCCCACCCAGCTGCTTATGATCTATAAGGCACAGATCCGACCTGTCCTGGAATACTGTTCCCATATTTGGAGCGCGGCACCTAAACATATCCTGAGGCTATTGGATTCTGTCCAAAAAAGGGCAATTCGTCTCGTCGGTGATGCCTCGCTCACAAACTCGCTCATTCGTCTGGAACACCGTAGAAAAGTTGGCGATTTGTCTCTATTTTATAGATATTTTCATGGGCGATGCTCTTCTGAAATATCAACAATCGTTCCTGCTTTGGCAGTCTCTTCGAGACTAACCCGTCAAGTTCAGTCATCACACCCCTTCGTGGTCACTTTGGAGACCTGCAGAACATCACTTTCTAAAGACTCGTTCATCCAACGAACAGCGAGGCTTCGGAACTCATTGCCTAGGGAGGTGTTCCCCGAGGCATACAACCTCCAGAAATTTAAGAAGAACACCAATTCCTACCTTCTTTCCCTTGGTTCCCACGATGTTCTCTGAACATTACAGGATATCCCTTTTCGTGGGAACCAGAACATAAAAAAAAAAGACCAGCTAAAAATGAGCAAGCACTACTGTGGCACTCATGTCCATTATCAATGAAGTCAGTTCAGCGGTCGGGACTGATTCCACAGAATGGTGGATAGACAAAGGGGCAGCAAAACATGTAACAAATTGTTCAAATGTGTTCGTTAAATTTGAACAATTTGAACACCCCTGTACCATGAAAGCTGCCAGAAAGGAGAGTTTTAATGCAATTGGAAAAGGTACTATGAGTGTAATATCTACAATAGGAGACAAATGTCAGGAGATGATGTTGAACGACGTATTTCAAAAAATCTGTTCTCTGTTTTGGCCGCCCACGACAGAAATCCAATTAGCGAGTTCAGATCGTCACCTACAGAATGCTGGTTCGAGATTGGTGATGAAAAAGTAATTCATGGAAGTCGTGAAGTTCCCTGTATACCCTGTATAAAGTAGCCTTCAAGTCAATCGTACCAGAAATAAGAGCCGAAGTAAATACAGTAGTAGCGAATCGTTCACTATTACAGCTGTATCATGAAAGATGGGGGCATCAGGACAAGCGTAATGTCAAAAAGATGCTTGAGAGTGAGCTAGGTATCAATGTTGAACTAGATGAAGACCTTTGTGAACCCTGTATATATGGAAAATCACATCGACAATCATTTGGTACAAGAATGGCAGCAACAAGACCAGGTGAACTAATTTCATCAGATGTATGTGGGCCATTCGACGAGTCCTTCCAGAAGAAGCTGTACTTAGTTATATTCAAAGATAATTACACGAAATTTCGTTATGGCTATCTCATTAAGGAGAAGTCTGAAGTAAAAAATGCTCTCGAACATATGGTTGCACATACGAAGACATCAGGTCATACCATAAAAGAGTTCTTGAGTGACAATGGTGGGGAGTTTGACAACGAGGATGCTAGAAAGCTCCTTTTTCAAAACGGGATCTCACAAAGGCTAACGGCTCCCTATACGTCAGAGCAGAATGGTTGTAGCGAGAGAGAAAACCGCACAATCATTGAAATGGCTAGGACTTTCAAGTATTCAAATCCAGAAATAGCATTTCCAGAAGGAATATGGGCTGGGTTGGTAAACACTGCAATCTTTATTCTGAACAGAACTGCGAAATCATCTGTCGAAGGTGTCAGCCCATATGAGTTGTGGTTGGGCAAGAAACCTAGGATCAAACTTCTTCTAATCATCGGTTCTGTTTGTTACACCCATGTTGCAATCCAAAAACGTAGAAAAATGTATAGAAAGGCGATAAAGGGGTACCTTATAGGATATGATGGAGATAAGAGATATAGAATATGGATGAAAGAAAGTCACAAAGTAATTCTATCCAGAGATATGAAATTTCAAGAGAAAACAAGAGAATGTTATGACGAAGTCAAGTTGCCACTACGAGACTGTTAAGATGAAGAAAAAGATGACGAAGAACAGGAAAATGAAATAGAAAAGGAGAGTTGCTCAGAGGAGGAGAATGATAGATATTTCCAAGAAACATCAACACGAAGGTTCAGAGAAAGATCTTCGCTCATGAAACCCACTCGCATGAAAGATTACATTATGTCTGCAGCAGATTTGGCCAATATATCAAAACCTGAGACCTGACTCCAAAGTGAAGAAAGTGACAGGTGGAAAGAGGCTATGGAAAGATAAATTATTTCATTGAAGGAAAACAACACTTGGGAATTTAGAACTTTGCCAGAGGGAGTTAAAGCTTTACCATGTAGATGGGTTTTTCGAATTAAAACTAATTCAGACGGCAGTATTGATAAATAAAAGGCCAGATTAGTTGTGAAAGGATTGATTACAATCAAACATTCAGTCCTGTAGCAAAACTGAGTACCATCCGTTCCATCCTGAGCATTGCAGCAAGCGAAAGAATGCATCTTGCACAGTTTGATGTATCTACAGCATTTCTGTATGGAGAGCTTGAAGAAACTATCTACATGAATCAACCAGATGGATTCAAAGATGGTACAGATAGGGTAAGTATGCTGAATGGGAGTCTCTATGGTTTGAAGCAGGCACCGAGGTGTTGGTATAAGCGATTTGATAACTTCCTGTCAAACCTAGGGTTCACAGTCAGTGAAGCTAATCCATGTTTGTATACTCGGGACTGAAATGGTAGAAGGCTCATTATAGTTCTCTACGTCGATGATGGATTGACAGTAGCGAATGAAAAGCATGATTTGGAAGATTTCATGAGAGAACTTGAATCAGAATTCAGAATCACTTGGGGGTCTGTTGTGTATTATTTAGGGATGGAAATTGATCAGAGCATAAAGCATAAAAATCAGTCAAAATACATATGCAAGGAAGATTCTCGAAAGATTTAATTTTTCTGACTGCAAACCGATTTCTGTTGAAAGGAAGAGCAATTTTGGAAACAGGGACAGAAAGTAAAAGAGTGTCTAACTTTCCTTATAGGCAGGCAGTCGGTGCTCTAATGTACCTGATGCTTGGTACAAGACCAGATCTAGCCTACAGTATAGGGTTATTATCAAGATCGCTGGGAAACCCAACTGCAGAGGACGTTGCGAAAGTAAAAAGAGTTTTTCGATATATAGCTGGCACTCTTGACTTGGGAATAATCTACCGTCCCAATTTTAAAAGAGGCACTCTCGAATCCTATAGCGATGCAGATTTTGGTAGATGCATAAAAACGGGCTGATCAACTTCAGGAGTGATTATGATTCATGCAGGTGGTGCAATTTCATGGCTTAGTCAACGGCAAGCGATGGTAGCGAAATCTACAACTGAAGCTGAGATTGTAGCAGCAAATGAAGCAACCAAAGAAATAATTTGGTTGAGCAGACTCTTTGAAGTAATTTTCGAATTGAAACATGTTCCAATCCTACAGGTGGATAATTCTGCAGCAGTGAGGTTAGCTCAAAATCCCGAATTTCACCGCAGAATCAAATATTTCTTCATACGAGAGAAGATTTCAGAAGGAAAATTGGGTGTTCAACAAATACCCACAGAAGAACAGATCGCCGACATGATGACGAAGAGTTTACCAAGACCACGTCTTCAAATATTATGCAATCAAATAGGATCGATGTGATTCTTAATTCATAGTCTTAGCTTCATTCAACAAGAGAAAGTGTTAAAGTTATTCTTATAAATTGTTGGAATGAACTAAGAACTCAGTTTTTATTATATCAGGAGTCATTATTTATATGACCCTATATATATTAGTTGAAATTTTGTGGTTGATGACAAGTGTCTTTAATGTCATTATATAATTTTAAAAGTCAATATATAGATTCGATATTTTTCAATTATTCTCGACTATTTATCAGTAAATATAACATTTTTAATTTTACCAGTTCTTAATAACAGAGATCAAAAAATGAAATTATTAATAAATAAAAATGAAAAACGGGCATATAGCAATGAGGACTAAAGTTAAAAATAATAAGAATGAAGTAATTGATCAAAAAAATTGTCGCTTATGTAAAAAAAGCGAGAGGTGCTTGATATCAGTTATCTCAATATCATTATGAAACGTAAGTAAAGAGCTCCTCACGCTTTTTTACATAAGAGGAAATGTTTTAATCAATGACTTTATTCTTATTATTTTCAACTTTTTAAGTCTTATTGCTATAAGTATAAGCGTGTTTTTTTAGTTTTTTTAATCTGTAATTTTATTTTTAACTTTTCAGTCCATATTGCTACCAAAGACTACGGGAGAAAAACTCTTCGATTCCACAGGGTATTGAGTTTTTACTAAATTTTGGTGAATGTACCGGGACCAGCTAGCGCGTTCACCATATCTTTCTAATGTAGATAATTATTTTTTATCTACCTTTATTAGCTTCACCTGTATGTATCAATGAATGTAATGGAATCTTTGAAATTAATTTTCACCCACTTTCAGGCGTCCAAATTATTTTAAATTCAGAACACGTATTAAAAACCGATGACAATACAATAATTTCATAGCTGTGACCTGGTATTCTCACCAAGACCGTCAAAAAAAAACAGGTCAAGCTAATAAAGGGTGTATAAAAATGCTTCGTTCCAATATTCCACTCTACGCACCTCATACCACATGTTTTTTTTTTGAATAAGGCCTACTGAAATCCCACAACCCAACCTATCTTTGGAATATACTTTTTCGATGGTGTCATTGGGTTTTCATGAATGAGAAAAGAAAATAAAGACCAATTGCGAAAATATTTAATGATCTGACCTATAAACTATCAATACCATAATATAATACTTCCCGTCAAAAAAGTAATAAACAGGTTTATTCTAATAGATGTGCCTCTTCCGCAGTCAACGATTTCGTGTTCCTGAAAAAAAAACACTATTGATAAATATTATTTTTTTAAATTGGAAACACGCTTCCTTTGAAATACACTAAAAATTTAAATTTGAAAATTTAACTTTTCAAAAATAACGGAAGTGCGATATAGCGACCTTCTTCCTTATTTAATAATATGTTTTAGATAAATAATTCTTAAAACTGAAAGAGAAAAATATATAATTTGGTTTGAAACATCTAATAGAACCTCTTATAATACAAATTTCAATTATGATGAAAATTCAAATCTAATTGACGGGTGAGAGAATGGCTATTTTCCAGGCAAATGGATAGGTCGTAGAGAACCGATGGAATAGCCAGGTCGCTCATTAGACTTGGCACCTAATGATTTTTAAAAGTGTCTTGTACAACTAATAATATTTCTAGTAAATTTTCAAAGAATTCGACAGTTTTAATTCTACCGATTAGATTCGTTATATGACTAACAAGAAATGGAAACCGTTATTATTTATTCTACCTTTTTTATAATACCGGAATGATTTTTACCGTCGTACCAGGTTTTCTTTGTTTTTAATTTTCATCTTTTAAATGCGTTCCTCGTATTTAAGCAACCGATAACCAGGTTACGACTTCAGTAAAGATATGTAAAATATACTCTTCAGGCTACCACACTGTCACTACCATACTAACCCCCTGAGTGATTTGTTTTTTTTCACTGATGTCACATTCTCACAATAAACAGAAGGTGGATACAAACCTGTATTCAGAATTGAGTGAGTGAGATTAAATTCTATAAAATTCGTTCCGATTTAAAAAAATGGAATATTATTACCAGTGGATGCTCGTTGTAGCATCCCGTTAGCCTTCTCCTTGACAAATTATTTAAATTCAATTTCTGGCAGGGTAAGAGTGTAGTATTGATAGTATGCATTTCAAATACAGGTTCTAGCGTGATTGCCACCGGATCTGTGGATATTTTCTTCTTATTCACCAGAGGAACAGTATTGTTAATGGCAACGAATATCAAATTACTATTCGGTATTCTCTTCACGTAGTAGTTCCTGAAAGTGCAGAAAAGTAAATATAAAAAAATGTTGAATCCGCAATTGAAATAAAATTAGTCAGCATACTCTTCTGAACCAAAGAAAGGTTTCTGCTCAAAGATATTTTAATATTGGATTCTGAATGAATACACATGAGAAGTACACTACCCGTACAATGATTTTACGACTTATTAACGCGATCCATGAGATGACGACATAAAATTGCCTATAGCTTACGCTGAAAAAAACAACGAAATGTGTTAATACGTTTTACACGAACAACTCTATTTAAGATTTTTCAAAACAGGAGGAAGCTGGAAAGATTGGAATTCAAGTCATATTGGGCTACTGACCAGAAACTCTCTTGTTGGCGAAATCCAAATATGTATTTATACACACCTGCCACTCGCGCGCAATCCCGTGGTAAGGATGCGTCCATGCGAAAAAAAAAACCCACACGTGGAATATACTTCAAAGTGAGTTCAGAGCCATTTTCCAATTACTATGAGTACACTTATAGTAATTGAGGCACTAAACACTATGTATCTTGGAGCGATATTGCCCATCTTCCTCTACATAATATTACTATGGAGCCTACTGCATACGTATATTCATACATTATATAATTGCTGCCGACTATAGGTTCTGGACTATGTTTAAATACTAGCAAATTTGGATATCATAGTGACAACACTGCTCTAAATGTAGAGATTAACCCAAACATTCAGGATCAGACTATAGATTACCCCTTTTAATTGGCGAGAACTTGGCAAATGAATTGGTAACACTACTTTAAAGGCGCATATGCATTCCAAACATTCAAGAAAGGGTATACACTCGCAAGTCATGCTGTACCAGAGACAAGAGAGCCAATTATCTCTGCGGGGACTGCCAGGACTGGGCATGTTTGCTTCCTTGTCCTATTTTAAAACTAAGAGCAACGGAATACAGGTGTAAAAAGGTCTTCAAATCATAATTTCTGCCCCCGAGAGGATTATGAATGCTGGCCAAAGAAGTGTTTCGACCTCCAATGAGTTAATGCAACAACTAACGCCCAATGCGTGTAAATGAGCATCAGGACATATCAGACCATTGTAAACCTTGTCTGAAGTGTTACGTCACCATCTGATAGAACTGTAAGGTTTATGTACATTACGTTGAAGATGGCGACCAATTTGTGATAACACGCCATAACACACCTGAGATGGGTTGTGGAAGTAGATTGCCCCTCTCCCCTATGGTACATCCAGGCAAATTTTCCAACTGAATATAAAAGGCATACGATTCTCGAAGTTCGAATGTTCAACTAGAAAACGAAGTGGACCTAAATTACTTCGAGCAACACAGCTAGAAAATGAAGAACAAGCCAGTTCGGGGGTATACATTCCTGGCAATAATATTTTTGGAATAATTTACCACCGCCATTATGGTAATATAACTTATGCTCAAAACACGTTTTGAATGTATCTCTACTGTCCACTTCTATTCGATAGCTGTTAGGGTTGGAAAAACTACGAATTTAAATTAGTACAAGCTTCTTGATACTGTGGCCAGAACCTGCCAATGTTCCCACATTGGACAGTGCTTTACGGTGATTTCAACAGTCATCATGTAGGCTGAAAATGACAATCCCGATCTGATTTTTGCTAGAACCGACCAAATTAAAAAAAAACACTTCACGCCCAAAAATTCGTATTTGAAGACTTTCCCAGGAGTTCAATGATAATAAACCAAGGTTTCCAAATACCGATAATAAAATAGTTTCGTAAACCGAGTTAAAATCTCATGAATGCCGACTTGCACTAGTTCTCTGAAGATAAATACCACCCACCTACAATAATTATCACAGACTTAATTTAGTCATGCTACGGCTAAAAAGCATATCCCAATGGATACCGTAAAAAACATGAGCCTGAGTGGAGTATCAAGAATGAAGAAGAGTATAAGAAACATACTGAAAATAGTGACACAGAAATGGAGAAAAAGTTTCTCCATAATTAGGTAGTTTCGTAAACCGAGTTAAAATCTCATGAATGCCGACTTGCACTAGCTCTCTGAAGATAAATACCACCCACCTACAATAATTATCACAGACTTAATTTAGTCATGCTACGGCTAAAAAGCATATCCCAATGGATACCGTAAAAAACATGAGCCTGAGTGGAGTATCAAGAATGAAGAAGAGTATAAGAAACATACTGAAAGTAATGACACAGAAATGGAGAAAAACTTTCTCCATAATTAGGTTAGCTAGACGGGAATAATGGAAAAAACAGCAGAAAATTTGCTCTTTGAACATTCGAATTGAAGAAATACCGAGTCGATTCTAAAACCCCTATTGTAATACTAAATCAAGTTAGTAAGAGAATTATATTTCTCGAGAGAGTTTCTGGAGATCGAAACCGTAGTAGGTCGGGGAAAATATGACTGAAAATACTAGAATGCTCAAAACCATTTATATGCAATCATATCAAGATACTCCAGAATGTGGGAGTATTAGGAGTTTCTTTGAAATTGGCTAGGGGATTTTATATCGGATATATACCTGAAGAAATCAAAGAAATGAACATAATAGCTACCCTGAAAACAGGAAATCCTGGAGTTCAATCTGAAAGCTATCGACCAATTGCTATAATAAATCACTATTTCAAACTTTTAGAACGCCTAATCCTCAACAGAATAGATTAAAGTCAAACAAGCTGTTTTCAGAAATGTATGATGCTGCATGGAATATGTACTTAATCTAACCACTTACGTTGAAACTGAGTTTCAAGTAGATTAGAAGATATCCGTGTGTTTTGTACAGCAGCTTATGAGAGGGGTGTTCTTGAAATTATTGAAAGTTATTCTATGCAAAATGAGGTCTACCTTTTGAATATCATGTTATGTGGCAGATATTTCTAGTCAGAAGGCTGGCAATAAGAAGTACTTATGGATGGACTACCTTAGGGTTGTATACTTGCTCCTGCCCTCTTCAACCTTTACACTGCCACAATGATAAATACCAACAGTATGAAGTTCGCTTATGCAGATGACTTGGTCACTATCGTGGAAAAATATAGTAGACACTATCTCCATTATAGGAATACTATCAAAAGTGGGGGCCCATGCCAAACTCAAGTAAAACAGAACGTATATGCTTAAATCCTGAGTAAAGATTTCGATGGAACTATCATCAAGCGGTGTTTCTTTACTGACTTAGCGAGAACTTGTAAAAAAACGCAGTTAAACTTATCACATGGAATATTTTCTCATGGAGATCATTGGTTCAAACTCTTTGCTGTTTTGCTCTCCAGTCCTGTCTATATTTCTGCTGAATCCGGCGCCTTTGTTTGGCAGAATAGCCATCATTCGATCAAAATAGACATAGCTCGAATAAACGATGAGCATCATAACAGTGAAAGATAAGTGCCATGTGAAGTGGAATGAATAGAAAAATCGAATTAAACGGTTTTCTTCACATAAAGGATTCAATATAAAATTGAACCAGAAAATGGTAGATCTCAGGTGAAAAACAACTACTTTCCTGGCAAATACCACGCAGAACGTTGAATGATATTCACCTGAAAATCCATGCATACTTCCATATAATATCAATGGACATTGAATGCAAATGTTTCTTTCTGATAAGCTCGATTATGTTTAATTTATGTCATGTTCACCTAACAATCCGCATACCGGTTTCAGGCTTTTTTTGGCCCTCATCAGTACTGAGTAGTCAACCAGCCAAAGGTCCAAAGAACTCTGGCTGAAGTGAGACACAACGTAAACAAACCATCATCGAGCTTGTAACACCTATAGGTACGCCGGAAAAGATAAACTTTAACTGGCGGTACCTAGTGACAGAAAGAAACACTCCGAAAATCTCCCACCTCGATAGGTTTCTAAATAAAAGATTCCTTCTCAGTAGGAGTGGCAAGCCCGTCTAGCATATAGTGAGATCTACCATTTTCTGGTTCAATTTTATATTGAATCCTTTATGTGAAGAAAACCGTTTAATTCGATTTTTTCATCATAACAGGTTGCACAATGATTACTCACGTTTCTTGACATGTTTTTGGGTAACCTTCCACAGTCTGAAAATGAAAATATAATCAGGAAAATCTATACAAGTGTAGAAAGGGCAAACTAATTAGTTCACCCGATAAGTTATTGCGTTCACCAAATTATATTTCCTATAGAAAAATGATTCAATTAGTCAATAACTTGTCGTTTTCCGAATTTGCCTATCAACTTTTTTTTTTTAATTCAAAAGATATTTCTCTACATAGTTTTTGATTGACGTTTCGGGGACTATATCTGCCCCCGTTCTCAAAATCATCTAAATCTCCTTTAATTGTTTTAATAATTTGGATTTTTTCTTGCAGAGTCTTTTTCGCTTTTTCAACTGACGTATGTCAATTAAGATCTGCCAAAAAAGTTTGAGAGTGACGTATTGCTCATTTGATATATGGGGTGTTGTTCAGATCAGTTTATTAGCATTCTACCATATCTCACTTCCTCTCTGAGTAGAGGTAACCATGTATGATCCATTTCAACAGAATTTGTTGAAGAGCAGTTGTCATTGGAAAGAAGAATGCAGGCCGTTTCTTTCAATTTTCTCCTCTCTTGATGTGGTTCTTTCATCAAGATTTTTGTCCTATTCCATTCAATCGTATGATCGCCATTGGATGTGAGGATATGTTCTGCAATTTTTGATCCGGTTATTTGTCGATTTCTGATGTAACTCTGATGTTCACTTTGGCGCACTTCCAATGGTCTTGAAGTTTCACCTATATAACTATCACCACACGAACAAGGTATGTTGTAAACACAGTTTTTGGTACTTTCTCCTGCGTTTTTTGGTTTTGTTTGTGTTAGTATAGATCTCAGTGTGTTTGTTGTTCTAAATGATGTTCTCACATCATACCTATGTCCAATTCGTTTGATCTTTTCAGATAATCCGGGGACATAAGGTATTATGTTGGTAATGAAATGTGTAGGTGGTGGGAGTACTCCTGTTGGTTGTATTAATTGGTTGTTTGATGGATTTTTGTTTTCAATGTCAGTGATTGTTTCTTCCACAAACTGATCCGGATATGCATTTTCCTTGAGATTTTATGTGGTTTATTTCTTCCTGTAGATTCTGGTTGGAATTGCAAACTGTTTGGGCTCGATTATAGAGACATTTAACTATGCCTTTTTTCACACTGGCATGATGGTTTGAGTTGAGAACGGAGGCAGATATAGTCCCCGAAACGTCAATCAAAAACTATATAGAGAAGTATCTTTTGAATATTTAAAAAAAAATTGATAGGCAAATTCAGAAAACGACAAGTAATTGACTAATTGAATCATATTTCTATAGGAAATATAATTTGGTGAACGCAATAACTTATCGGGGTGAACTAATTAGTTTGCCCTTTCTACACTTGTATAGATTTTCCTGATTATATTTTCATTTTCAGACTGTGGAAGGTTACCCAAAAAACATGTCAAAAAACGTTGTTCCTCCACAAAAAACCACATTCATTCAATGGTTACTCACGCTTCGAACATCCATCCTGTTTTGTTAATATTTCGTATAATGGCCTCTCTCCGATGTAGGAATCTCCACATTCACATGGGACTTCATAAATACAGTTATTGCTGATTTCGGTTCCATTTCCGGTATCCATACCCCTGAGGTATGGAAGGTAGATAACTGAATTCTGTTCCTCTCAAATTCTTCCAGGTTAGGTTTTTTTCGAGAGGGGCGAGAACCACCCCTTCAACTGCGACCTTCTCAGACCTACTGTGGCTCGATCCTGAATAAATTAGAGTTCAACTTCAAATCTTGCGCTTCTGAAGAAGTCGATGATGACGCTCGGTGATACCTTTTCCAGGTCTTTGGGCTCTATCTTCCCGTAATCTATACGGTAGAATCTTGTTCGCTCCAGACCCGTGCATCTGCACAAGATGTGCTCTGCTGTTTCTTCCTCGTCTTGACAAAAGCGACACTCTGCCCCCTCCGCAAGTCCGATTCTTTGAAGATGCTTTTGCAGTCTTCTACCAGCAGTTTCTCGGGGTATCTATTTCGGTGTATGACCTCTCTAATGTGGTTGTATAAGTATATCGCTCTCTCCACCAATGTTCTTACGATCCTTTTCTTTGTTTAACTCGGATGATTGGAGTTGAGATACTGTCCCGCATGAGTCTTTTTTCTATAAACAGAGTTGTGGATGTCATTGTCTGTCCTTTCAACATTCACATCGAGGAAAGGTAGAACTGTTTATTCTTAGGAAAAAGGTGTTTAGCTCCGTGATTCCATATGGTGGAGGTGTCATCCACCTACTTCAACCACAGTTTTGGTTTGTATTCTGCCTCCCAAATAGCCAATTCCTTGAACCACCCCACGTATATGCGATAATTGAAGTATTAAGGCGATGGACGTCCGAAACGTGAGTAATCAAGTAAGCACATCGTCTACTATCTTCAAAGGTTGTACAATAATGATCTACCACCGGAATCAAGGAGACAGATTTGTCAAAGAAAGCTTGAAATATGGGGCGAACTCCATTTGAAGTAAACCGAGCGGCTTCGGTTCAGGACCTCAATCAATTACGTTGAGCCTCTAGCAGTGGTGGTTCGTAGAAGCCCCTGCGTGGTTTTGAGCCAGTTTTGTACTCTATTTCACCCAAACTTTCACACAAATAAAGATTAATCGAATCTCACTAGGTGTTTTTATTTAAATGAATAGCTGGTAACAACTGAACTGAATGGTAAACATTCTCAGAGCTTTTATAAACATTTCAAACAATAAGCTTTAAGAAAATAAGATATAAAAGATAATTCTCGAAATAAAATCACTATAAGCATGAATAATAGATAAAGTACGATATTAATGCATACTATAAAAGATAATATTCGAATGAAGAGATAAGTCTCGAATAAAGTTCATAATCAGCTATTCCCGGTTCTTATCTTCATAGTCCAGGGGCGGCCTGGTATAAAACGTAACTAATCTCACTGCCATTCAGGGAAAATTAGGGGACTCATATGCTTTAACCCAAGAATCAATCGGAATACTATAACTATAATATTTTACTTTTAACCTCACATAGAAATACACGGGGCTGATCTGACAAATTATGTCGCCATCTTATGAAACTTGTAGTTGAATAAATGTAGGTCATAAAGTTTCGAGCAAAGTTGGGAAGTAAATTCAATAACTTTATATTAACAACTCGTTAACTCGATTACGAATGCGAAAGTTTATTACTGTAGAGTAGTAGCATAATCGCAGCTTCAGGAGTCATATCAATTAGCACGAGATATCCTTCGGAGGGGACTTAAGATGGCGGTCCTGTGTTCATAGATGTTGAGCTCGTTTTAAAGAACCCTACCTCTGAAACAACAGATGATTCGGCAAAATTTCCGGTTGGGTCGGTGTTAAGCCCTGGTTGCAGAAATAGGCCGACGTTAAATAAAGAGCAAAACAGTTCATTAGTAGTGATGACCTCACTGAGTCATTGTGTCATAGTTCGAGGAAGATGTTTCTCAAATACTTTACGAACATATTCCGAGATAAATACATTAAACAGCGCATTACAGGCTTTTGTAATCTAGACGCTGACCATGTCACATTCTGAGATCGAAGTGAGGAATCTAACATAACATAAAAACTATGCTTCGTTACCTTTTGTACATCACTTCACCATTAAACGATCCTCCTATGAAAATATCCTGCCGTAATACAAATAAGTTCAATTGTTTTTCACAAGCGAAGTATTTATCAGCAGAATTATCAAACTCTGTGTCTTCTTCAGTGGTTGTGTCATCTGGAAAAGAAAGAATTGATTTTCTTATTAATGCAAGAAGTGCTAGTGAAATTGACGATTATTCTTCGATTCTATCTAACTAGCTCTCAATTTAACTGAAAAATTCATATGCATGTTAGCAAATCAGCCATTATATCTCATAAAAACAAGTGGAAGTGAAATAGTATTAGTCACTATGATAATTACCTACTCAAGGCATTTTAGTTTCTTTTTTAGTTCCCGAATACATTAAAAATTATCCCAAGTCAAAGAATTAAAATTATCCCTGACAAATTATCATCATATCACCAAGTATATTACCTTATGATAGTATATGAAATTTAGGCATAGAAAATAATATAAAATGAGATAGCGGGCCCCATAATATTGTTTTCAACTTTTTTTAAAGACGGCCGAATTGTATTTTTTCTATCGGTGATTCAAAACAGTATCAATTGAATTATCGTTTTTCAAGTTTAACAAAAAAATATAGTCTATTCATTTAGTACACCAGTATTGGGGTATTTAGCATTAATATAGATGAACATATCGGTCTGCTTGGACCAGGCCGGCCGATATGTCTAAAAATACATCATTTGGTGGTTTTTGCGATTTTTTCAAATAGAATCTTCCTAAAATACGCATTAAAAAAAATGCATGAATGTTTTTATGTAGATATAAATCTTATTTAGATATGTCATTTTCCTCGACAGTGAGGAATTACATAGAAAAAATTAATATCGAAACAAAACTAAATAAAATAACTAATAAAAAAACTTTTAAACGGCAAGCTTTCATTCAAGCCGTGTACTGAAACTTATAAAACAAGTTTAAGTCATCGCTGACAAAGATTTAATAATTTTTTATTGAATTATTTGGTTTCAAAAAGCTTGTCGCGCGAAGTGTTCATAAAAGTAGGTACCAATTGATTTGATTGGGCAGTGATTGGTTGGTCAGTACGAACTTGTCAAAGTATTTAATTATTACGAAGTATTCATAAAAGTAGGTACCAATTAATTTCATTGATAAGTTGGTAAGTAACAACTTGTCGAAGTATTAATTTTATTACAATTCGTGCGACAAGCTATTTGAAACCAAATAATTAAATCATTGTAAGCGATGACTCAAACTTATTTTATAGATAGATAGATAGATAGAACTTTATTAATCCATAAGAAACCACATACATGGTGTTGGACAGGTCCAAGGTTAAAAAACTAGCATTCAAACCAGTATAAAAGATATAAAACAAATATTCTAAGGATATATACACACATAGGTATATGCATATACATAGGCACAAAACATATAGACTGGTTTCAAAACAGAGAAATATATGGACAATTGAGTTAAATAATATAGCATATACAATATATAAATGTCGAATTAATAAACATGACAATAAAAATACATTAAAATAAGTATAAGAATATATATAAGAGTGATGAAAAAAAAATGAAGTGTATAATGTACATTTTGGCCATCAAATTCATAATATGGGTTCTGCCATATGAGCTCATCAAAATATTCTGATAATGAATAATAAGTTTCGAGTAAAGCAGAGATTTCAAATTTTTTTTAAATGTGTTGATAGTACCGCAACTTTTAATATAATTAGGAAGCTTGTTGTATATTTTACTGCTCGCATAAGAAGGTGATTTTTCAAATAAGGTTGTTCTGTGAGCAGTGGTCAGTAGATTATTCCCAGTTCTCGTTTTGTATCGATGATGGGTATTATTTTTTCGAATTTTGCTCATTTTTCTGATTATAAGCAACACTTTAAAATAAAATGCAGCAACCGTCAGTATTTTCTTGGTTTTAAATGTATCTCTGCATGAGTCACGTGGCTTCATATTGAACATCAGTCTAATGATTCGCTTCTGAGCTACGAATATTCTGTTGACTTCGCTTGCATTTCCCCAAAGAATGATATGGAATGTTAAGGCAGAGTAGACAATTGCATAGTACACCTGAATTAAGATAGATTCGTGAAGCTCGTATCTCAATTGGGTGATGGCAAAGTATGACTTAGAGAGTTTTTTTGATGTTAACTCGATATGGTCAGACCAAGAAAGTGATCTATCAATCGTCACACCTAGGAACTTTGTGGAGTGGTGCATATGGGGAAATTCGTTAGCTAACTCGGTGTTTTTGTTGAAGCAAATGATTTTGGTTTTTCGAGAATTTAATATAAGTTTATTTGAGTTGCAGTAGGTTGTCATTTCTTCAATTGCCTGTTCAATACCATTAGTCATGTCTTCCATGGTGGACTTGGCTATACCGATAGTTGTATCATCAGCAAAATTGATGAGGTGAAATCGATTACTAATATTCAATGGAAGATCATTAAGAAAAAGAAGAAAAATGAGTGGGCCCAGAATTGAGCCTTGGGCCACTCCAGTATTTATTGTAAATTGATCCGATTCTGCCCCATTCAAGGTTACAAAGATTTTTCTGTTAGATAAGAATGATGTAATTAATTCCAGAACATTCCCCCTAATACCCATATTATACATTTTTGAGGCCATGAAGTCTTTATCAATAGAGTCGAATGCTTTCGACAAGTCAAAAAAGATTCCCGCAACATATTTTCTATCATCCATCCCTTTATGTAAAAAGTCTACAAAGAGAGTGGTGGCAGTTTCAGTGGATCTGTCTGCCCTGAATCCGTGTTGAGATTCTGCTAATATATTGTGTGTTATATATGAGTCTCTCGAGTATTTTTGAGAAAATACTCAGGAGACTAATAGGTCTATAATTGTCAATTTCTGATTTGTCTCCACTTTTATACACAGTGATAACTTTACTCAGTTTTAAAACATCTGGGAATTCACCCTTCACAATACATATATTTATGAGAGAAGTTAACGGATCAGCTACACTTTCATAGACTTCTTTTAAAACTTTTACCAGCACATCGTCTGGACCTGTTGACATTGTATTCTTCAAGTTGCGTACTATTGATTTTATTTCCTCGGTGGTGGCTGGCTCAAAGAAAAAGGTATGTGGGAGTATTTCTCCAGCTGTACAGGTTTGGGATCTGTTTGCTCCGAAATGATCCTCCATTTTTTCCTCGATTATATTTGAGAAGTATTCTCCGAAGCGATTCGCTGCTATCTCAGGATCAGTTATTTCCTCATTATTTATATTTAAGTGGATATCTAGCTTTATCACGATTTTTTTTCCCAAGTTTTGAATTTACCTCACTCCAGATCTGTTTTATCTTGTTATCGGCCCGACTAATATTCTGATTTAGTTTTTCTCTTTTGGCATTTCTTAATGATTTCCGATAGTTTTTTCTTTTTATCTTATAAATCCTTTCCAAGCACTTACTACCTGATTGTTTAAACATATGAAACGCATTGTTTTAAAGTTGGGTTGTACATCGGTGTAGTTGTAGGATAGGGTAACTGCTAGATGGTCAGATAAGTGAGGATTAAATATCGATTGGGTGCACTGGTTGGGGCTTAAGTTGGTGATAATGTAATCAATTCCACTAATCGAAGTTTTGTTGTTTTTATCAGTGCATATTCTTGTTGGTGACGTTAACATATTATGGCATTCAAATGAGTCCATCATGTCTTTCAATAATTTGAAGTTATTATTATTATTGTCTAGAAAATCAATGTTTAAATCACCACAGATTATGACTTTATGGGTTACTATGTACTCACTCAGAGTGGTTGATATATTTTCGATAAATTTTTTGACACTTCCTATTGGTGGCCTGTAGGTGCAGATTAAACATATTTTTTCTGCCAGAGATATTTCCACCATACAGTATTCAAACTCCATCTCAAGCGAGTATTTACTAGGTAATGTTCTACATTTTGGTGCTATGTTGTTTCTCATGAAAATGGCTGTTCC
Organism: Gonioctena quinquepunctata; assembly: GCA_018342105.1. Classification (NCBI taxonomy): domain Eukaryota; kingdom Metazoa; phylum Arthropoda; class Insecta; order Coleoptera; family Chrysomelidae; genus Gonioctena; species Gonioctena quinquepunctata. Next base: position 130,916 of record JAFIRS010002851.1, on the reverse strand, counting down.
TCCATGTTTTTTTGATTTTCTGCAGAAGAATGACATTAATTTATAGTTGGGAATGTTTATAGAGGTTATATTTAATTCATTCATCCAGTGTTCGCTGAGACATAAGAAGTCTACATTTTTTTGTGTCACCATTTCCTCAATTTGACTGACTTTTGATGATAAAGATTGGACATTAATGTGTAGTAGGTTAAGTTTTTTCGTTATTGCTGTAGGTTTTTCAGATTGTGCATTCCTAAAAAATGTTTTGTCTGTTGTCCAAGGTCCAAGACGTCCATTTCGTACAATTTGCTCATTTCAGGTACTGGTTTGTCTTCAGAAGTAGATATTGCAATTTGAGCAGTTCGGGGGTTTATATGATTAGTGTGGAGTGTGGACTCTTTCTGTGGTATGTTTTCTGTTGGTGATAGGGTTTTATTGCTTGAGTAACCAAGATCGGTTATGTATAACGAAAGTGCTTTACTCAATAAGTATGTACCGATGTTTGTCATCACATTACTATATCTGTGAAGATGTGTCGCCTTCAAGTGATTATTACACTCAAAAACTTTCACAGAGTTCCTATATTTGCGAAATTCTTTGGTTAAGAATAAATTGTTTTCGTACGAGATTTGATTCCTTCTCCAGTTATTAGTAAGGTATGGCTCAGTAATTACGATGGTGTTTGTATGTGCTACATTGTCAACAAATATTTGAATATTACTGGTATTAATCTCACATTTATTTAGCCATATAATGAGCCAGTCGTCTTTCGTGAATTTTTTGGAATTCGCCACTGCACTCTTCAGGATTTCGGCAGTGTCTGCATGTGTCTTGATGATAGATTCCACCAAAAATTGTTCATTTTGATTTGTGAGGCACGAAGCCATATTTTTTCCATAGTAGTTTGATACAAGAAGTATTTTTTTCTGGGGGAAGGGTTTAATCTCTGAGATGTCTTTAATTTTTGAGTTTGTGGCATGGCATTCTCTTTGCTTTAAATTTTTCCTGCTATTTCCAACATTTCTTTTTTTTCTTTTATTTTTATTTTTACCACTTGTTGGTTCGTCTTCGTAACAGGTTTGATCAAATGTTTCAGTTGAAGTGGATTTGTTTAACATTTCTTTACCTCTTTTGATTTTCCCTTTTGTAAATTCATCTCCGCCACTGGCTATCTCGATTGTATGAAGATTAGTTGAAGTAGATTTATGACTCATTGATGTAGTTGTTTGTGTACTGGTTGTTTTTGTTTGTTTCGTTTTTTCTTTGACTTCTTTTTGCAGGTGCCTGATTTTATCTTCTAACTCCACAATTGTTTTTTCATGATTTTTTAAGAGGGTATTCATTTCCGATTCCATATCCATTGCTTGCTGCATGAACATGTTATTTTCTTTTTTTAGCTTTCCAATGTAATTACTCTTCATTTCTGTTTCGTCCGATAGATCACTTATGGTTTTTTCTAATATCTGGACTGTTCTTCTTGTTCACTGATATCCTTTTTCAATTTTGTTTCTTCCGATAGATCACTTATGGTTTTCTCTAATATGTTATGTTCCTTCTAGCATAACAAATTTTTTTTTATTAACAAGAAGGCAGCTTTTATGAAAAACACTATGACACTGGGTGCACACATAGTGAACAAATGGTTTGTTTTTACAGCATTTGTAGCTGATATTTGGAGAGCACTGAGAAAGTGTGTGTCCCAACATGATATATTGTTAAACAAGGTTTATCAGAGAAGAGCTTGAAAACACGTCTTGTCTGTTTAAAGGTTCACTAACATTTTAGTGCACGGCTTAAATAAAAGCTTGCCTTTGAAAAGTTTTTTTATTATTTTTTTTTTGCTTAATCTTAATCTGTTCATTTCTAATAGAGCATCGTTATTACAAGGTCTCTTTCCTGTAAGTTTTGAAAGGAAAGAAATCATGATCTCCGAGCCCAAAAACTCCCACATACCAATTTTGAATAGAATCTAACCATAATCACAAAATTTGTCCACCATCCTGAAGTCGCCATCTTGAATTTATAGATTTTGACAAAAAATTCATAATCTCCGAACCTGAAAACCCCCACATACCAATAGTGAATAAAATTATGACCATAATCAGCAAACTCGTCCTCTATCTTGGGGACGTCATCTTAAATTTATAAATTTTGACAGAAAATTCATAATCTCCGATAGCGAAAACCATAATTACAAAACTCCATCTTGGGGCCGCCATCTTAAATTTATGAATTTCGACAAAAAATATTCATGATCTCCGACCCCAAAACTCCCGCATACCAATTTTGAATCGAATTGTACCCTAATAACAAAACTACTCTTCCATATTGTCCGCCATCTTGAATTTATGAATTTTGACAGAAATTTCATAATCTCCGACGCCGAAAACCCCCTCGTACTAATTTTGAATCAAATCGGACCATAATCACAAAACTTGTTCACCATTTTGGAGACGCCATCTTCAGTTTATGAATTTTGACAAAAATTCATAATCTCCGACCCCGAAAACCCCCACAAACCAATTTTGAATCAAATCAGAACATAATTACAAATCTCGTCCGCCATTTTGTTTTTTTTTCTCCAACAAAAATTTCATCAGGCATTGTCACCGGAATTATGAACACCTGCCAAATTTAAAATTATTCGGACGACTAGAAGTCGGTCAAAATTCACTTGCAAGATTTGACTCAAACTAACAAACGAACGAACTAACCAACAAGTGAAACAAATAAAGCTTGTAAAATGACTCCACATGGAAGAGTTCGAAGGATGAGGAGCGCCACTTATATGCTTCATGTTTTTCGAAAATGGGATATGGATTTGGATTTCAGGCAGTATAAACGCTTTTTTTAACCGACGAAACCAAAAAGGAGGAGGTTCTCTAGTCGACCCGTATATTTTTTTCTGCGTTAAGATTCAATTTCATATGACATTTTCGAAAAATGTTCTAGTCCTCAAACACTTTCTTTTAGAGTCTTGTTTTGTTTCTATTGTTATTTCTATAAACTTATTTTTTCATAAAAATGACATCGACACTTTTTTGTAGGTAATTTATATGTACAAATAGGTAGTCAGAGTTATTCACAGAAAGCGCAAAAATCGACCAGAAATTATGTATTTTCTAAGCGTATCGTCCGGCCTGAACTAGGCAACCTAGTAGCAATATGTATGCGTCTAGATTTATGTTAACTCCCCCAATGGCAATTTACCTAATAGTTGCCGTTTATCCCAATCCACTGAGAAAAAATAACATGTGATTTTTTGTTGCCATAGTACCATTTTGAAATTTCTACATTTGATGTGCTGCAAAATAGTTGCATGAAATGTCTGGCCCACGAGATCAAGTCTACGTGTCAAAGATTTTCCAGTAGCAAATGGTATGTATAAACGAGTGGTATAGTAATTTATCAATTGGCTCAGAAATTGTCAGAACACAGTTTTAGAATAATTATGAAACAGTCACTAGAAGGTGAGTTATATATAATGAGACTCTGCCTCTATATATGCTAAAAGTTATACAAGGTCCTAAGACCAATATTTCAGCTAGTTGAAGATTTTAGGTTTTAAAAATATAGAGCTATATCAGGAGTACTTCAACCCTCTATGATCATTTAACCCAAAAAAATATAAAGTGTGGTCCAGTTTTAGAATTTGCTACAAAATTGAGATTCATCTAATTTCAATACACTGGAGCCTAAGCAGAATATATGGAAATTGAAGAATTGAAAAAACTACCGTGAAATAATAATAAAAAATAGATGAATACAAGAAAAACTCACCAGTGGTATTTTGTACAAGTTCTTGAGCATATGTGATGAATTCTTTGAAGTTGTAGATATTCATCTCCAATATGAAATAAACTGTTTTCGACAATAACCAGTTTACTGCCATTTGAACATATCGAATAGGCTGAAATCGAAAGTAGCTTGTGAATAAACTCGAAGTTTCGGAACAAGCGATAATCAAAAATAATTTTCACAGTTCTATGTTTGTTCAATAATGCCCCGTGAATAATGAACTAATAATCAATTATTAATTTGGTAACAGAAGAAAATACGACAATTTTTTTTATAATTTTGTTTGAAGAAACACTACATATACTACTACTGGCTGCTTCGATAGAGATATATTTTTTTCCTCAAAGAACTACAACAATATTTATCACGTATGAATCATAGGTGAAAACCTATATGTTTTTTATTTTTCATTAGGGTTCGGGTCGGATTTGTTATCCATCAAACTAGTAATCCTGATTCCTACAGAAGCGAAATTCGTAAAACAAATATACAGGGTGTTTCTTAATAACATGCTAATATTTAATGAGGTTATTCTTGGGTCCATTTTGGGGAAAAAACTTCATATGAACTTATGTTCTAACTCTCTTAACATTTGAACAACAGGATGCTAAAGTTTTAAGATAACTTTGCTATGACCCTAGATATTTTTTGGAAACGTAGTACGCATCTTCTATGCGTCAAAAGTCATTTTCTGCTGTACAACATGATTTTTTATTCTTGCCAGTGGCGTTCGTGCGGGATTTGCACTGAATCACTTTGAAGAGAAAAGTGATATGCCACTGCTTTTGCTTAAAGTAAAAATTATTTTTGAAATTATCATTCTTTTCTGAGCAAATCTGGTCGTTTGACGTATGGTTTTTGTATAAAAAATAAAATGTATTCATTTGCATCTCGCTAGACCACTTACGAGAAAAAACAATTTATATAACATTGAACAAATTTTTTTTAAGAAAAATAATTTTCAAACGGTGAAATTATAAAATTAAAGTAATCTAAATACATTTTTGGAATGCTAACACAAAATTACCCTGAACGCTCGAAGAAATAGATTAGACGCATGTACTCTTTGGAAAATGCCGGGACTGTTTCTAATAGTTTCGCTAGAAACTATGATGCGATTTCTCAACTGCGCTTCAGTATGAATTTGTGTGCTAGGTTGCCATGCTTGTGGTCCTCCACCAAAGAGAGTAAACAGATAACGTTTACTCTCTTTGGCACTGAAGTGCGCTGGCGCCCCGTCGTGCATAAACCACAGTCGATTTCTTACTAAAATGGGAACATCTTCCATCGAAGCTGGCAATTCTTCTTCGAGAAACTGCCCATTCAACCTCGCATGAAGAAAATAGAGTCCAATTAAATAATTACCGCATATTCCAGCCCATACATTAACGGAAAACTGCTCCTGGTGACGGTATTCCAAGATTGCATTCAGCAAAAAAATGATTATTATGAAAGTTTTGGATGAATAAAATTTCAGTATCAAATAATGGATTTTCATTCACTTTTTGAAGAAACCATTGGCAAAAGTTCATCCGTAATGAACAGTCGCGAGATAGTAGCGCCTGAACCTGTTAGATATGGTAGGGATATAATATAAAGTCATGGAGAATTTTCCAAACAAGAATATGCGAGATAGTCACATTGTTCCCAATTTTTCGTGTACTTAATCTGGGATCTTAATCAATTGAATTCAAAACCTATAATTTAGCGAACGGCATTCGATTCAGAATGGTTGATTTAGTATGTACTCATAATTTCAAGACGATTCTCAGGAAAAAAATATTTCTCGAAAAATTTACCAAAAAAACGAAATCGTCTTAGTGCCTTCAGATTATAGTAGAATGTAGAAAACATCATGGAGATTCCAAAAATATGTACTTCAGTAGTGTATGACCCTTCATTTCGAATTCAGATAATATATGGATCTTTCATTGCAAATATAGGTAGTGTATAGATCCTTTATTTCAGTTTTAGTTGGAAAGGCATTCGATTCAGAATAGTTGATTTAGTATATGCTCATAATTTCAAGACAATTGTCCAAGAAACAAAGATTTATTAAAAAATCGCGTGTGAGACGGGCTTTAGTTCACGTGGGAGAAGGACTTTAGTTCACGTGTGAGAGGCTTTAGGTTGCGTGTGAGACGGGCTTTAGTTCACGAGTGAGAGGTTCTTTAGTTCACGTGCGGAAACAGCCTTTAGTTCACGTGTGAGACGGGCTTTAGTTTATATTCAGTTGGAAGTGGTCGTATCTCCAGAACGAAAAGAGTTAGAGTAATTTCGCGAACGGCATTCGATTCAGAATGGTTGATTTAGTTTGTACTCATGATTTAAAGACGATTCTCAGAAAAAAAAATATTTCTCAAAAAAATCGCACAAAAATTTACCAAAAAAAACGAAATCGTCCTATTGCCTTCAGATTAAAGTAAAATGTAGAAAACATCATGGAGATTCCAAAAATATGTACTTCAGTAGTGTATGACCCTTCATTTCGAATTTAGATCGTATATGGATCTTTCATTTCAAATATAGGTAGGGTATGGATCCTTTATTTCAGTTTTAGTTGGAAATGGGTCGTATCTCAAGAACCTATGAATGTTTGAAAATGTTCGTGCATCCGGAAAATGTATATTTTGAAAGCGGTCTTCATACAACCGCCTGGCTTCCAGTGCGTGACCATCAGCAAGCCCATACATGTAATGCATATGTGCAAACTCAGAATTCGTAAAATGGACCACATTTTTTTAATAATATTGTTAATTTTGATTACTTAACAACTAGCCTAGGTAGACAACTGTCAAAACTGTTTTTGTTTACAAAACAAAATCTGCTTCTTACCTACTAGATACGTTTTTAATTACAGTTGAATAGTGAACTTGTTTGTCTGGATGTCGTTCATTGAAAATATCTGCTGCTTCACGCACTGGTTTAAAGTCATCTCCACGTATTAAAACTAATTCTGCCTTCTCGGTTAACGTTAATTGTCTTGGAGGAGCCATTTGAAATCAAATAAACTTAATAATCGAACATTAATTATTTCAATTATTTACTTTTAACCCTCATTTGTTTTTTAGTAGGATTTCATGTTTGTCGATTTATTTGTACAGTTTAATAAACTTTTAAAATAAAAAAATTCCACTTTAAATTAGAGTTTCTTAATATGCATATTATCACTACTACTGTTTTATCTTGCTGAAAAGAATTTTTGCGAATTTTGAAGTTGTGTTTAATATTGTTGCAACAAAAATGAAGTTTGTGATTCCCTAAAAAAATAAAAATTAAAGTTAATTTTACAAATATGCTTGAATTTGAACAGTTATGCGAAGTCGATTTGATTTTGATTAATTTATGAAAATGTTTGGGGTGAATATAAAAAAAATATGTTGGGAGATTATTTATGTTTAGAAAAAATAATCCTGGGAGGCCATGTTTTGGTATTTAGGCATAACTTATCAAGCTATCAAATGTTTCCATGAATGAATTTCAACGTTCTTGAAACATTTTATACTTCTTTACTATGTTCTACTTCCAAACATCATGTGAGTAAGAAACTTGTATTTGACTAAATTTCAATTTATATATATATGAATCCATACATTGACGTAATCCCTCTCTTTTAGAATACTAGTCTTCGTTTTTGGCTAATGATGGACTTTTATAGGTCCGAAACATGTACCATCTCTACTTAAGAATAAACATTGTGGGGTATTACTAAGAGTTTTCTTGGAACATTCGTATTTAAGTTTTAAATGAATTAAACTGAAATGATATCGGTTTCAATATTATCAATTTCACTCGACATTGTCACGTGTTCTCGTATTACTCAGGTAGATGTATTTACCACGTTTTGCAAATACAAAATTGTATGTAGCATTCAAATTGTGTATTTTCACCTGTGTGAAAACAGCAGCCAAAAGATAGCAGCCAATTTGCCGAAGATTGCCGAACGATCAGTGGCGTCGGACTCAAAATTTATTTGGGGTTCAGCGAAGATGTAGAAAATATTATCCTCATTTTCTCCCTTACCTAACGGAAAATCGTAAAATACTTATGACTTACTTTCAGAATGATTCCCAACACCATTTAATCCAAAAATGATAATTCAGCAGCATGGTGGGATTATAATGTGGCGTTTGTAGTTGGACCGATCACTGATCTGGTTTTTGCATTACCCTTCAGAAAGCTTCAGAAAGTGTTATGACAAAGGAATATTTTCAAACATCCACTTTATATAATTCCCTTGTATTTATTTTCGCTACATGTTTCCTTTTGATTCTGCAATATATCATCTCTATTGTTCATCATAGTTGATTTCTCTTTTCATTTTTGTTGTTTTTGTAAAAGCCATCATTTGATTTATTTTAATAATTATAATAATTTGAGAATTGTATTTAGATGAAAATTATCTTCTTTAGTGATCTATAATAATTGTTCTAACTCATTTAAATTATGCTATCACTGAAATTGTAGTTTTCAAAATGCCAAATTGGCATTTATTTACACAATAATTTAGCTCAGAATAAATGGAATGCTGAAAACGTAATAATGGGATGTTCATTAAATGTGATATCGATAAACAACATTAACAATGAAATCATACAAGAAAAAATATCCGTTATTGGGGTTATAAGCAGATGAATGGTATAACATTTCTTAATGTAACAAATTCATTGCAATGCTATTACATTTTTCTGCATTTGGCTTCATTAAACGGGAATTTCTTTTTGTGCTCTTTTTTTCCTACTGTTTGCTTATTATAGTTATTGCATTCAAACTGTCAGTTTTTGAGCTTGTACTCACTACACTCATGAGTAACGTTCACGTTCATTGTTTATTAAATGCTTGAAATTGGAAAATACCAAAGTCACCTCCTCACATTAAATTATCGACGATTGTATGTGCAATGCAGAGTGCAGGTGAGAAATTGGCGCGAGCCAATAAATCACGGAGTATTACGAATGTTGTGACGTCAGCATCGGGATTGCGTACGGTATGCCGCTCACAGCCTAAGCACCTTTGCATGACAGTAGGACGTCAGGTTTTAAAGTCCAGTGGAAAAACTAGAATAGACGTGACTGGAGGGAGACTCGTGGACTAGTAACATCTAGTGATGGTCTCCATTTGTGTCAAACCGAAAAATAAGTTTGACTGTCTTCTTTCTCTTTAAACAATGGGTCAACACGCACGTCGACTCTACAATCCAGCAGATACATCTCGTCCCTAGCTTGTGATGCAAGTTCTGAGTTAATACTATTATAGAGGGCCACATGAAATCTGAAGCTGGGGTAGGAGTTACAAGGCATTAATTGGGAAAACAAATTACCGATCTATTTTACTTCCAAGGGGATAAAAAACAAAAAATATGGTAGACTAGCTGAATAGGTAAATATGGTGTACTAGTTGTCCTGTCCAAATTTCTATATTCCCTCAATTTTTTTTCCTGAAAACTCTCGTCCGCGTAGATTTTTTTTTCCATATTTTTCTACGTGTTGTTTTATCTAGGTTATGCTTTTGCCTCTGACCGCTTCCCGTTATCGCGTTTTCCCGTTATCCCCATTATCCCCTAATCCCGTTATCCCCTCATCCCGTTATCTCGTTATTCCCGTTATCCCGGTATTCCCGTTATTCCCGTTATCCCGTTTTCTCATTATGCCGTTTTATTATATGTATATATATGCATATACGCCACTCGTTCCAGGTTCACAGGAGCATTGCGTCGGCGCAATCGCTCATACTCATTGTGTCGTGCTCGCGGAATAACGAGAAAACGGGATAACAGAATAAACAGAAAAAAAAAACAGAAAAAAATCTACGCAGACGAGAGATTCTAGTAAAAATAGTGAGGGAATATAGAAATTTGGACAGGACAACTAGTATTCCATATTTACCTATTTAGCTAGTATACCATATTTTTGGTTTTCTCTTCCCTGGAATTGAAATAGATCAGTTATTTGGTTTCCAAATTAATGCCTTGTAACTCTACCACAGTTTCAAATTTCATGTGGCCCTCTATGATAGTATTAGCTCAGAACTTGTATCACAAGCTGGGGACGAGTTGTATCTACTGGGCTGTGGAGTTGACGTGTGTGTTGGACCATTGTTTAAAGAGAAATAAGACACTCAACCTTATTTTTCGGTTTGACACAAATGGAGACCATCACTAAATGTTACTAGTCCACGAGTCTCCCTCCAGTCACGTCTGTTCTAGTTTTTTCACTGGACTTTAAAACCTGACGTTCTACTGCCGTGCAAAGGACTGTGAGCGTCATACCGTACGCAATCCCAATGCTGACGTCACAACATTCGTAACACTCCATGATTTATTGGCTCGCGCCAATTTCTCACCTGCAATCTGCATGCAAATACAGTCGTCGATCATTTAATGTGTGGAGGCGACTTTGGTATTTTCCAATCTCAAGCATTCATTAAACAATGAACGTGAACGTTACTCATGAGTGTAGTGAGTGCAAGCGAACATATAAGCATTATTATGACTTAGGACTGACAGTTTGGATGCAATAACTGTAATTAGCAATAACACATATAAACAGTAGTAAAAAAAAAGCACAAAAAGAAATTCCCGTTTAATGAAGCCAAATGCAGAAAAATGTAATAGCATTGCAATGAATTTGTTACATTAAGAAAAGTTATACCATTAATCTGCTTATAACCACAATTACGGATGTTTTTTCTTGAATGATTTCATTTTTTAATGTCGTTTATCGATAGCCCCAAAAACATTTAAAGAATATATCATTATTATGTTTTCACCATCCTATTTATTCTGAGCTAAATTATTGTGTTAACTTAATGAAATTTTCTGAGGCCAATTTGGCATTTTGAAAACTACAATTTCAGTGATAGCATAATTATGAGTTAGAACAATTATTATAGATGCACTAAAGAAGATAATTTTTATCTAAATACAATTCTCAAATATATTGTACCTAATTTGAATAGCATTGTTTCCCAGAATTTTTCAATAATCGGCCTTTTTATTTTCTAATCTTGGCGTATTACAATCGTATCGCAATAGTCCACTTTGTAAGCTAGGGAATCAGTGGCATGAAAATAATCTTGCGATTGTTAGTAGGTAGATACTTACAAAAGCGTATCCGACACCTTCTCCCTTTAGGAAAAAACCAAATCGAATATCATAGATCAATGAATTGGTTGCCTTTCGAAATTGTTTTTTCTTTGGCTCTCATTCGATATCATAGAAAAGATACATTATTTGAAATGAAAAATGCATATAATTTATAAAATAAATCAAATTATGGCTTTTACAAAAACAACAAAAATGAAAAGAGAAATCAACTATGATGAACAGAAGATAAAATATTGCAGAATTGAAAGGAAACATGTATTATAGCGAAAATAAATACAAGGGAATGATATAAAGTGGACTGTTTGAAAATATTCCTTTGTCAAAACGTGAAGCTTTCTGAAGGGTAATGCAAAAACCAGATCAGTGATCGATCGTACTACAAACGCCTTTCGGCTTCCTCTGTTTTTGATCTAGTTACCGCTAGTTTATTGAAATACTAGATAAAAAATGGAAATGTCGCCAGAAGATTAGGGATGTATGAACTAACTGTTGGTTTATAAATGCATTCATTATCATCTTAAATAAATTTTGTGTCGCCTGAAAACATTTGACAATTTTCAGACACAAAAGGGGGGATGGCAATGCTCCTGTGAACCTGGAACGAGTGGCATATATATATATATATATATATATATATATATATATATATATATATATATATTAGTGATTGATATTGTATGCAGGTAGTGTATATTTACGGATTCTAGCTTGATAATATTTATTATCATCATCAGGATGCTAAATGGAAGACATAGAATATATAATAGAAAACAAGACATTCAACTTCAGTGTAGAGGTTATGCGGCGATGATGTTAATATCATATATAAGTTATATGAAAAAGGTGTATACACTCAGGAATAACTACAATCCATTACTAGCGTTCAATGTATTTATGTTGAGAATTATGAATCGTGTTCTTTGGAGGTTCAATAGACATGAATGGATGAATTTCAAGATGACACAAGATAGACACTGGAATAGAGCAAGTGATTTACACGGCATGGAATATTTCATATATAGATCCAAATAGTTTATTGACATTGAGAATTTAGATGTGATATAGATGATGTGATTGAAAACAACTATGTTATTACATTCATGGGTATTCGCTGATTCTCCTCATTAGATTTTCAAATAAATAAGAGTAAATCTCACTCAAATGATTTAAATCTGTTATTTTATTTAAATCATTTGAGTGAGATTTACTCTTATTTAATTTTTGTAGACAATCCTAATGTGAGGGAGAATCAGCAGATTACCCCCATGAATGCTAATAACATAGTTTGATTTTTTCAATGCACATCATCCTATATTCACACATCTAAATTCTCAATAGTCAATAAACTTTATTTGGATCTATATATGGAAATATTCCATGCCGTTGTAAATTTCACTTGGTAATACTAATTCCAGTGGTCTATATCTGTTGTGTCAGTCTATTTGAGAATTCATCCATTCACATGTCTAGTTGACAACCCTCTCAAAGTAAAACACGATTCATAATTCTCAACATAAGAATACATTGTAAACGTATGTAATGTGGATTGTAGTTGATTCCTGTGAGTTGTATACACCGTTTTGTTCATATAACTTTATATATGATATTAACATCATCGCCGCATAACCTCACTTACACTGTAAGTTATGAATGTCTTGTTTTTCTCTATTATATATTCCTATGTGTCTTCCTATTTTGTAGCATCCCTGATGATGATAATAAATATTATCGAAAGCTTGGAATCCGTGTAAAAGAGTACACTTATTGGCCTGCTGCATAACCCAAATATCAATCACTTAATTCGTATTCAGTCAGCAAATAAAACTACAAATTCTATATATATATATATATATATATTTATATATATATATATATATATATATATATATATATCCGGAATCCAACCAGAATTGAAATTCAATACTTTATTCATACATGCGACGAGTGATTCATCTTGTCTTCTACTATTCAAAATACGCACGGAACAGCTCGGTGTTTAGTTTTAAGAGCGAGCAAAAGACAAAGACAATAATGTACAAATTAATTCGCCTGCACATCGCGTACTGTTTTCTGATTGGTTGCTGATTACGATCTTTTATTCACCAGCCAATCAGAAAACACTAGTAGAATCTAACAATCTTCAGTTCACAATCTTCTGAATCATTACAATGACCGTGATTTTTCAAAACAATATTTAATTGCAAATTCATGTTTTCCTTTTCAATAGTGTTTGGGTTGTTCGTTTCTTACCAGTGACTGTGATAATTATGATAAGTGCCTCAAAGCAGAGTATGAAGTCAACTAGTTCTGACTTTATCACCAGTTTGGATATAACAAAGTTATATGTTTTCTCCACTTTTAACTTGGATATCTATGTCAGGCAACCTGCAATGTATACATTTACCACACAGTTCAACATTCTACCTTATTCAAATGTCGAGTTGAATGTTTATTGCATTAGGCAATTGCCGAAGTTTTCCTCTGAGCAGGGCCGAAGTTTTCCTCTGAGCAGGTCAGCTGAAATTAGGCGAGTGGCTCTACCAAAAATTGTTGTCCAATTTTACAAAGATAAAACACGTTTCATTTTTTTTTTTCAGATTTTTAACCACTGTAATTTTTTATAAAATGGCATTATACACTCGTCATTCACGGGTGTGCAAGAGGTTTGGTTTTCTCTTCCCCTGGAATATATATATATATATATATATATATATATATATATATATATATATATATATAATATATTCTTGTTGAATAATGTACTGTGATCATTATACATTGCGAACAATTAAAAATAATACTCACTGTAAATAGCATATCGGGGGAACTCGAAGTGCCATTTTCAGAATATTTCAAACATAGCGCCTGATAGTCGTACAAAGTTATATTTCTGTAAATGTCTTCTATAACCATCGACTCGAAAATATCACCTTCTACTCCGCCGAAAAATCTTCCAGTATCCCAGCTGTTTTCAGAAACGATTATGTAACCAGAACTATCTATTATGTAACAATCCAATGATTCATTACATCTACTGCACTGTCGGCACTGGTTCTGGAAAAGAGTGTTAAACAATCAGAATGGTTATGAACATAACTTATTCACAAACAACACTGTATGTCTTTCAAAATATAACAGTTTATTTACTGTTTATGGAAGTGAAAAACATGAAAATTATAACATGTACTCCGGAGAGTACGAGATAATAATATAAATGAATAAATCAGTAAATGATCATTAATAGTTTTAAATATCAATACGTACTGAAATGTACGTCTTGATATTTCAGGTTATATATAGGTCGATTTGCTGCAGACCTGAAGATTTATGTTCTGAAAAGATTAAATTCACATCTCACAAACCTACATTTTATGTTTTCTTGAGGAAAGCCACTCCAAGACTAAAAAAACTCTGGTGCGTCCAATCGGAAAGGATAGATTCCATAAACTTTTACTGAGAAATCGATGATGTTCTAACCGAGTTATTTAGCTCGTTCGTTTACCATAGATTAATAGATTTGCTGTCATATAATATTTTAGAAATTAGTATGTGTCAAATGAAGATGATCGAGTGGCACCTAATCAATAAACAACAATTATGGATTCAATGGAACAACATTTATGAATTCATTGAAAAACATTTTCTGTTTATGCGTACATCTTAGAGAAAAACTTCTCTAAGATGTGATATTTTTCTCATGGAATCTATGAGAAATATATAACCACTGAATACTGAGAAGATTTTTCCTCTTAGAGTTGCCCCTTCATCGGGCGGCGTTGGTTACTTTTTGGCCATTGTCTCACTGCTCAGCTCGCTGCTTGTAACCCGCTACATGTACGCGGGTTCGGGACGTGGAACGACGGGTAAATCGGGTGTTTTCTTCCTTGATAGGAAATAGCAGGATCATACGTGGTCTTGCTATTTCTTAACGAAATTTCACCCCAACGAAGGTACCAGGAACTAAAACGTGGAGGATGGAACCTTTTCTCTGGTGTACGGGGGACTGGATCTAGATGTGATGTCCGGAGCAGTCCTGATGTGCCGGAGAGGAGGAACCATCCGCGGAAACCTGCCTGGTACAGACCGCCTTTTTAACTAGTAATACTAGACATACGTGGGGACTTGCCTTAACCGGCCGAGTAGACGAGAACTACAATAAAAATCTCCCCAAGTTTGAGGTGGAACAGCATGAGCCGAAGACTGCATGACTAGTGGGTGGACTAGTTACGATTATGCGAACTCCGAGGTATCTGGCACCCCCGGTTTCATTTGCCTTCCTGCGGCTCTGCCGCAGGTTACTGTCTTTCCCCAGCTTCTCGTGGGACCTATCATGCTTGAAAACACGTCAAACATGGCTAGGAAAATTCCCCAAAAACCATGGGAGGATGCGGAACTGAAGGTCGTTGGAGAGGCAGCAGTGCCTCACAACGAAACCTTGGTGAAAATTCTACCCAGATGAGCCAGAAGCTCAATGCTCTTCAAATAAACCTCCAACATTCAAAAGCAGCCACAAGTGTGCTTAGAAGGAAGTTTATTGAAGAAAATAAAGGGTTGCTTCAAGAACCCTGGATTAATAGAGGTTGAATACAAGGCGCAATGAAATCATGTAAGTTACTTCTTTGCAACACTCATGAAAAACCACGGGCAGCTATATTGCTCGCACCCAACATTAAATTTACTCCTGTTCCAGAGTTATTGCCTCGGCCTACTTTCCAGGGGACTCGCCGTCACATCCACCAGCAGAGGAAGTCCAAAGTTTCATCAGATGTGTCAAAGAGGAAACAGGTATTTCATTCTGAGCTGGGGAAGCACATACATGAACGCACGATATGAGTACCTTTTAGAATATTTGTCTGCGACTTATATAGACATTGTCAACGAAGGTAACAAACTCACCTTTATAAATGCGATCAGAAAAGAGGTTCATGACCTAACCCTTGCTGATCCATTTATAACAAACTATATTCACAACTGGCACGTATCTGATGAGATTCGACTTGGAGTCATCGGAAACACGCTTCGAAGGATATAGGATACCCAAACTGACCAACTGGGATGCTTATAAAGAGCATCTCGAGAGGTACTTGGAGGACCAACATAGATCCATCGATTCAGCTGAGGAACTAGATATAGCCTTCAAGCAACTTCAAAATGCTATAATGAAAGCATATGAAATCAGCTGCCCAGAAAAACAAAAGACAGTCAATAGAGACGTGCGTTGATGGAATAAAGAGCTAGCCAAACTCAGGAAAAAAGTTAGAAAACTCTTCAATAGAGCTAAAAGTCTGGGACACAGGGAATACTACGAAGCGGCTCTTTCTGAGACCAACAAGGAACTCAGAAAATCAAAAAGATGAACATGGAGGCAAATATGCGAGGGGATTACGGAATTAGCCCCAGCCCTACGCCTCCAGGAAGTTCTTTCTGAAGAAAATTCCAACGGCACCGGTCTGATCAAAAAGCCGAATGGTGGATATACAGAAAACCAGAAGGAAAGCATGAGTGTTCTCATCCAGACACACTTTCCTGGGTCCAAGGTTGTTGAAGACGAACTGCAATGTGCTCAGCTGGAAGGGTATATCACCCCAACAGAACCAGCAAGAGCCTAGAAAAATCGAATTTAAACGGTTTTCTTCACATAAAGGATTCAATATAAAATTGAACCAGAGAAAGGTAGATCTCAGGTGAAAAACAACTACTTTCCTGGCAAATACCACGCAGAACGTTGAATGATATTCACCTGAAAATCCATGCATACTTCCATATAATATCAATGGACATTGAATGCAAATGTTTCTTTCTGATAAGCTCGATTATGTTTAATTTATGTCGTGTTCACCTAACAATCCGCATACCGGTTTCAGGCTTCTTGGCCCTCATCAGTACGGAGTAGTCAACCAGCCAAAAGTCCAAAGAACTCTGGCTGAAGTGAGACACAACATAAACAAACCATCATCGATCTTGTAACACCTATAGGTACGCCGGAAAAGATAAACTTTAACTGGCGGTACCTAGTGACAGAAAGAAACACTCCGAAAAATCTCCCACCTCGATAGGAGCCTAGCGGGGAAAATCTTCACCACCCAAAAGATCAAATGGGCCATTAAGAATATTCCCTTATTACAAAATGACCTTCTTGAAAAGGCTGTTCTTCAAGGCCAGTTTCATTTTGTGTCACATGCTGAAAGCCTGAAGGGAGGCTACAGTGGTATTCATACCAAAGACTGGGATACGTCCAGCAGACGATCCAAAATCTTATCGCCCCTTCAGTATCACCTCCTTTCTCCTGAAAACAATGGAGAAAATCATAGACTATTATATAAGAAGGGAAATTCTTTTGGACAGACCACTTCACAAAAAACAGTTCGCCCATCAAGCAGGCAATTCAACGATTAATGCTCTACAATGCTTGGTTGAAAGCATTGAAAAGACATACTTGGCCAAAGAAATGGCTCTATGAGCATTCATAGATATAGAGGGTGCTTTCGATAACCTCTCACATGACTCAATCATCAGATCGCTAGAGGAAAGGAATATAAACACCTCACTGATCAGATGAATACATGCAATGCTGAAAAACAGAATCATTGTAGCTGCTCTCGGGAAGGAAACGGTCAGAATGACAGCGGAAAAAGATTGTGCCCCAAGTGGAGTTCTATCGCCTTTGCTGTGGTCACTGAACGTGGATAATCTGATAGTGAATCTGGAATTACTACTCAAGGTTACGCGGATGATCTGTCGTCACTATTAGGGACAAACTCAGAAGCTGATGGGCAAAGGACGGACTAAATGTAAATTCTAGCAAAACAGTGCTGGTTCCATTAGTATGGTAGCCAAAAACCCAACAGAACTCGGCACAAATCAAGCTACAGAAAGTGCAGCGGTTAGCCTGTCTCATAATCACAGGGGCAATATTCACGTGCCCCACTGCAGCACTAGAGGTAATGCTGAATCTTCTGCCACTGCACTCGTGTGTAATGAAAGAAGCGGCAAAAACTGCATTGAATTCGAAGGCTGGAAATCGGATTGAACATCTAAAGATTCTGGAAAATATTCCGCTAAAATCCAGGTACAAGCCATCAGATATTATGCCAGATAGGCCCGACTTTGAAGTGGTTATAAACAACCACCATTTATTCACACGAACAGGCCTCAACTAGAAAGGAATGCATCATCATGGTATATTGATGGTTCCAAAATGTGCGAAAAGGTTGGAGTGGGAATAACGGGTCCTAATTTTAGGTTCTCAAAATCCCTAGGCAAAGCTCAGCAATTTATCGAACAGAAACCCATGCTATAGTAATATGCGCCAAGAATGTCTTGGAAGAGGCTTCAAGGGGCAAAGATCTATATCCTATCAGACAGCCAAGCAGCACTAAAAGCTCTAAAGTCACACACTTGTGAGTCTAGACTGACTTGGGACTGCGAAATCCCCCTAAGACAACTGTCTACGAACAATTAGTTTACTCTGATGTGGGTGCCAGGTCACAAGGGAATCAAAGGCAATGAAGAAGTGGACAGCCTTGCCAAGGAGGGCGCAAACACTCAATTTTCTAGCCCCGAACCCTTTTGTGGTCTTTCCAAAGCCAACATAAACGAAGAGTTTCGGCGCTGGGAAGCTGACCAAGTTAAAACCCACTGGAATAAGGTTCCATGCGAAAAGGCTTTTTAACCCATTGCCAACGAAATCTGAACAGCTTCTCGAGTTGGTCAAGAAAGACTTAAAACTGGTAACTGGCAAGCTCACTGAACATTGTCCTCTGATGTATCACCTCAAAAAAAATGTATAGACCAGACAGTGAACTATGCCGTTACTGCGAGACCTTCGCAAGCGCTGTTTTGCAAAAAGCGTTCCTCGAAAGGGTTTCACTAACGCCCTCAGACATCATGAACTCAGCTCCCAGGAAACTGATACGCTTTGCAAGGAGTCTCGGAATCCCGGGTCCTGAATAGAAGAAGGGTAATGTACAAAAGACCTAACTGGTCGAGGTACGGAGAGGTTGAAGAGCCATATCGACCCCCTAGAATCTACAATCTACTACCCTTTTATTGTTCCAGCATACTGTTAGGAATACAGTACGCCACTGACGTTGTTTGTATCTGGATCTACGGAAACCTCAAGGAGGTAGCGTGACCGACCGCCTACGAAGAAGCAGAGAGAGAGAGATGTGTGGGCGGCGTGGGAAATTAATGAGAGGACAATGCAGCACTTGGAAGAATTAAAAAAAAAATGCTCCACTGAAGATCCAAGATTATCCTGACAGGATTGCCACATCTAACAATTCCGTGAAACCACCGATTTTTAACGGTATATGGTCCCTATATAGTAGGCAGTTTGAAGCTGCGGCAACGACAAGGAATGGGACGATGAAGAAAAGGCTTTTGCACTTATAGTCGAGACGACCTGCCTTAGATTAATAGTGCAAGTATAAAGACCTTATACTACCCTGGAATTGCGGTACGGCGACCAACATAGAAAACATTTGTACGGGGCACGTAAAAGTCTGTAGGAGGTTCAATCAGATATGCAGATACTCATCCAGCTTGCCTAACCAGATGCCCCGGAGGATTCCAAAGTAAAGATGGAGGTGCAGGTATTCATTCACGGATTGAGAGATGTTGAAATACAAGGGACCCTGAGATTGACACACTTCAAGAATTATAGTGAAGTTTTGATTTGGAAGCAGCCTTCAACACCTCAAGGCCGAAAGTAAGGGCACTATCGTTTGAAAACCCGCTTTAGGAAGAGAAACAAAGCGAGAGAATGAAACAAAGGCTCAGTAGAATACTGGATGAACTGCAACCCAAAAATAACAACTCAAACAATCAATCAAGAGGAAACTGTTTCAGATGTGGTAGGAGTGGACATTTCCAGAGAGATTACAGGGTGAGGTTACCACCAGGTTCTTCATAACCTAGAAGGACACCCCCGCGTTCTTACTCACCGACGAGGACCGGATCATCTAGTGAATTTCCGGCCAGATACCCAGATATAAGATTGGCCAAAGTATCGGGAAGCATGCGGGCTAGTAAAAGCGAAGTTCCCAGGGTCATCCAAGCCAACAAGGTTAGAAGAACTACTGATGATCTATCAGATGAAAGATTAACCATAACGATTCCAATAATGATGTCTTATCTAGAAGAGCAAAACCAGAGCAAAGCCAGAAAACTAGATCCCATGAAGGAGTTTCAATACCAGACGAACGAGACTATCCACTGATAACGAATGGACTATCACACACATAAGATAGGGCCATAAAACCCATCCAAACATCAGGAACTTTCTACAATGAAAAGATGACGGAACTGGCAGACCCTCCTGGAGAGTTATTTCAGACAAAGATCCCATTTTCAAGGCCATGTGGGCACAGTAGAATTCCATGGTTGTAGAAAATTTACTACTCAAACGGGTGTAGAAATCAGCTGATGGGAGGTCGGCAATTTCCCAATTGGTTTTGCCCAGAAAGAGGATAGGTGAAGTCTTGAAGGAAATCCATGAGGGAAGATCAGGAGAACATCTGGGAGTCAATGATACCTTGCACAAGATCAGGCAGAGGTTCTACTGGGTTCAATTCGATAAGATATAGAAAACTGGTGCAGATGATGTCCAGAGTTCGGAGACGAGGTCCAGGGGTGAAATTAAGAAATACAAGTGCTCCATTTGAACGAATTGCCATTGATGTAGCTGGACCATTTCATGTAACCGATGATGGTAAGAAATTCACCATTGTTGCCTTTTTGACGATAATGCAGCAGTAATACTTAAATGTTGAACGGTAACCAGAAAAGCGACAGCCAAATACCCGAATTTTTATTGCTGTGTACCAAAGGTTGTAAGAAAAGACGAGTGGAAGAACACGTAGTGATCGAATACTCGATACAGAAGAATACATTTCGGATATTGTTGCAGATGACCCAACAATAAGTACAAGGTTTGTGGCTCCAAATAACACACTGCACAGACGAAACCGTTCCTTATAATGAAAAACTAACATATGTCAATATACCTAATGAACTCAAGAACAAGTCAAATAACCAAATCCGATGAAATTCGTCTATACGGTACAGATGCTCAGATGTTACCGGTTTCGACAAATTCCAACCGAAACATTATCGCGTTCCATCTTCCGCAAATAATCACCCTAGCAGTGTTGCTAGATTTCAGTTAAAATTAAAGTTGACTTACATATTGGGCATTTTTTACTCTAAATATCGAACACTATCTGCACGTGACAGGAACGCACTATTTTCAGGGACACTCGGTGTATAATGTGTACAGTATAATTCTCGCCTGAAATATACCGGTGCTCGAGGTGATTTACTGTTCATGGTAGTAGTTTATACTCAACCACTATAGTTACGTTATTCCGCAAGAATTTATTTTACCCATAACATCTCTCATGCACCTGAAAAGTCGTTAACAGGGGAAAGTTTTTAATTATACGCAGCCGAGTCAATTCAATCATTATATATTATTGTTTTCTAGTTGAAGTACCATAAATGTAGGTATAACATAAAATAGATTCGCATTTTTAGTGGGCAAATCGGGATTCTATGGGAATCAGCCTTTCCTAGATTATGTTCCTAACATTATACCGTTGAAAAACTCAGAGAGATGAAGAATCAATAAATCCTAAAAACTTTTGGCTGGACTTCACTTAGAGCGATTGCAGGCTTTATACATCTTCGCTAACGTTATGTGAAGTATTCTATGCTTCTTCGGAGCATAGATAATCAACAGTACATCAAGGGTATTTCGCTAAGCCAATGCATCGTTGAACTGACGGAAACGGAACCAGTAATTTAGTGAAAATCCATTGAAATTAATTGAAATTGGAAGCAATCTGACGACGCATATTCAAGTTAATCCAAGAGATTCACTATTTTGAATGTATACAAGGTGTCCTTTGATCGTCCAGAAGATATAGAGGGTGATTTCTTAGGACATCTTATTTTTTATTTTTTAGATTGTAATTGGGTTTTCTTATGATATCTCGTAATGAACTAATTTATGATTATCTTCAAAGTGGGATTGTGTAAATTTTTTGAAAATACATACAATATCCCACCCAAATTCACTTCGTACAAACAAAAATTGAAGAATGAAAATGTACGAAATAAACAACACTCAGGTATAGTAATTTCTGAAATATTGGTATATTTATTGTAAGATTTTGAACATTTTTCAGTTTGATTAGTAATTGTAGTCCTAGTCTTAGTAAATGTAAATTTTTTATTGTACATATTTTATATTATAGTAATGGGGTAATTTTATGGTTTATGACTTGCCCTTACTTTTGATAACTAAAAATTCTTTTTACAATTCTATCGTTGATACTGCTGTATAATTTCAAAATTAATAAGGTTGTGTCTTTATTTCTTAATAATAAAAATATCTCGTTTTACATTGAAATCCCATACTTTTCCAAATTAAACATAGCCTGTATCCTTATATTCATCTGCATTGAATTGCAGTAAAGAACATAAAATTGGTCCAGTATTTACTAAGAATACTCGTTACATATGAAGAAACTTACTGAACGTATTTATGATATTAGTATGGATATTACCGCAACCACTCAGTGATACATGTGAATCCTAACCACCTCATTAAATCCGCATCACTCCAGTGATACTACTAAAGATGCAATAACTTTGCAGAAAGTTTTAAGGGCACTGTTATTACTGATTATACAACAGGTAAATAAACAGATAACTAATAATTTTCTTATTAACTGTCTCTTTAGTTTGTCCACATCTTCCACATTCAAACAAATCAATCTATTTTAATTTCTATTACTAAGTTCAATCCATAATAAACAATGAAATGTAAATCGAAACTGAATATTAATGAAATCAAGATTCTTATGGTGATTAATAAAATCATCACATACCGTTAGCTTATTTGATATTTTCTTGAATTGTGTTTGGAGATCCCGCTGAGAGAATTGAAAACCCACGACAGATCC
This sequence comes from Gonioctena quinquepunctata, assembly GCA_018342105.1. Taxonomy (NCBI): domain Eukaryota; kingdom Metazoa; phylum Arthropoda; class Insecta; order Coleoptera; family Chrysomelidae; genus Gonioctena; species Gonioctena quinquepunctata. Next base: position 108,065 of record JAFIRS010002851.1, on the reverse strand, counting down.
TGGCGCTTCAAAACCTCCATCTGATGGAAAAATCGCAAAACTTCCGGTAACCATTGGTTGTTCCATCAGACCAGCATCGAAGGGTACGGAATAGACGAAAGAATCGTCGTACTGATGTTGGAGAACTGCATTCTTGTACCATTTTTCGTTTATTGCCTTCGGATGTAGATCACCAAATTCTCTAGAATAGCATAATTTAGAGTTGGATAAAACGGACTTCCTCTTTTCCTCTCGGGAATGTATAGATGGGGTCAAAATATCACCAGTACTTCATATAACTTTCGTTCCTAAAAGCCTTCGTTACCAAGTTACGGGCCCTCAAAGTTACAAAATGAAAAATGTTTTTCTTTGATAACTTTCAAAGTGAATATTCAAAATCATCTAAATTTTGGTGATTGACTGAACAAATGAATTCCTTCGATGAGCTTTCATGCAGGAGTCAGTTGTTTTGCTACAAAGTCAGGAACGGATTACCCCCGATGGTCCACACCCGAAAACTTTGAAATGACAGATAATTTTTCAATAGTTTTCAACAAAATAAGGTTACGTAGACAACTTTCTGAATAGAAGTACTCATGAGGAAAGTCGATCAAAGCAACGATTCTTGATTAAAATGCAGTTTTACTCGACGACATCAAACCCGATCGTCCATCATTATTTGAAATTAAAAATGTTCACAGTAGAAATACTACAGTGCTAACGTTAATTCAACAATATTTATAACAGGGATAATATGTGTATGTTAAAATAAAGTCGTAAACAAAAAGTACAGTACCTAGTTGAAAGTTTCATTCACAATGTAGATATTTTTTCAAATGAAATATCAAGTTATGTAGATTCGTGGTGTTTTTGAACTAACAAGCTACTCCACTATGAAATATCGAATTCAGTCCATATTTTGTATGTACGCGTGGAATAAGCACGTTTCGTGTTGTGTTATCTGAATCTCATGAACTCAACATTTGGATGTTGCAAATTCGTATTCACAGCTTAAATGTTGAGGAGTTTCACTGATAAGTATAATTTCATGGGAGAAAATCTTTAACCCGAAGATGAATTTAGCTGAAAAAACGCACATCGGAAGACATAACTAATAAAAAGCAAACGAATAAACTACAAAAACGGCTGCACATGAATAGGTGAAAAATATCCGGTGAATAAATTTATGTTCCATTTCTTCCACAGATGTTGACAAAAACACCTTGTAGAAAGGAATAAACGTGTTTGCATGATAAAAATTCGTTATGAACATTGTACCTATCATTTCTATTTTCATTACAAATTCATCTTTTCGAATAATGGTAGACATCTCAGGTTGGATGTCGTCGAACAAAAATGCATTTTTATCAAAAATTGTTGCTCCGATCGATTTTCCACACGAGTACTTTTATTCAGTAAATTGTCCAGGTAACCTTGTTTTGTTAAAACATATTGACAAATCCCAGTCATTTCATAGTTTTGGGGTGTGGACTTTGTAGCAAAACAACTGACTCCTGCATGAAAGCTCATCGAAGGAATTCATTTGTTTAGTCAATCACCAAAATTTAGATGATTTTGAATATTCACTTTGAAAGTTATCAAAGAAAAATATTTTTCATTTTGTAACTTTGAGGGCCCATTTTGTAACGAAGGCCTTTAGGAACAAAAGTGATATGAAGTTCTGGTGATATTTTGACCCCATCTATACATTTCCGAGAGGAAAAGAGGAAGTCCAGGGACACCCTGTATATTTCCCAAAGACATGCTACTTGATGACAAAGAGAGACTTTTGGAAAAGAATTGGGTAATGTCGTTAGTCCCGTGCTTGCATTATTATCAAAACAGTATGAAACTGAAAAGGCGTACTATCATACCTCGATAGCCAAGCAAGCTCTTCGGGACTTAAGGCGCAAAGGAGAATGACCGAGAAGCGACCGTTAGGAATAGTCTAGGTACTAATTGCCACAGAAAAGACAGCGAACGCGAGCAAAAGGAACTTGAGTTCAGACTCAAGCAAGTTAAAACAACGTCCAGAGTTCAGTGAAGTGCGCGGTATATATTAGCGATGAATTTATATCCAATGGCAGAGTTTATTATTGTTCTATGTTATGATGTGAGAATTATTACGAAGTATTTTGATAGTCATAAACCCCAGATTGGCAACAATATAAATTACTCCATCTCTTCCCCAGGATCCATATTCTAAAAGGATTTTATAAAAGATTCCTGTTTTGTGATTGCTGGCTGAGTGGAATACAAGTTTGACCAATCATTTTTATCGTATCTGGTTATAGGTTGATTGGGACGTATCCAGCTTTACATGACCTAAGATATCAAGACAACAATTGTAAAGCTCTGTTTAAATAATTTTCTTGCAAACTAACTCTATTTTTTCGAATAAGGCATATACTATATTATATGAGAGCGCCTCTAAGATCATTTTATGTTAACAATTATGGAAATACGAATTATTCTAATTAAATTATCTTTATTTTCATATAACACTGTTTAAAGTAGTATTTATGAAAAAAGGTAATTTTGTTTTTGGATATGACGAGTTTACTCATTTTTTTTTGTAATATTCGATTTTGGAGAAATTCATTTTATAAGACTTTCTTTTGTGGGAAGAATTTATCTGTAGAGACCAGCAGTAATATTCCACCATGTGACGATACCAACTACCCCGATATATTTCCTTTTTTATTTTTATATCCAGGTGGAAGCGTTCTCCCTATTCAAGCTTCAGCTTCCACCACAGTCATGACTTTTATTAGGTTCGTATCTTTCATCAAAGTTCGAATTTGACAGCCGTATAAATTCTAGCTCTCAGCTTTTCCATACTCAGCTTAGGAAATATTTGCGAATATATTTAAAACACAATTTACATTTCTAGTGACATTTCAGCTCGACTGTCCCAGATAAAAATAGAGCAAATATGCATTTAGGATCAAAACTTTTGAAATCAACACAAACCGATCAATTCAATATATTTTATTATAATTTCCTTATATTCTTCTTTGGGGTTGGTTGGTTGGATGGGCAATTGGGATAGATGCGTATTGGTTAGTATTGTGCAGTAAAAGACATTGAATCGTCTTTTGGAGATATCAATGAATAGCTACCAGTCAGTATTCATGTTGAAAATTCACGATACTGTTACAATAGACAAGCTACTCATTGTCGCTAAAATATGGTATAATCTCATTTTACCTTATTCTATATGCTGGACTCTTTACTTCTGTTTACAATAAATTATTTTTGATAGTTCTGACACCTGTTTCGTTAGATCTTGTATCAATCGCCTGGTTTATTCTGAGAATACAACTATGGTGCTGACTTTTCTCCTGCATACTCAGTTCCTATCTGCAGACTGTATTGAACTCTGGCAAAAATAGCAATCATGAAATTATTTCTAGGCTCCCTCCAACTCATAGAAATCCCAAAGTTTAACTCAGAGCGTTCTCATTTCCTCCACAAGAATCAATATAAGATCTACAAACATTATGAAGAACCTATTACTTGTTTTTCAATTTGTAGACCAAAAAATCTTTTTAACAAAAAATTAAACCGACGAAATACGGAACTGAAAAGTACAAAATAAAATAAACCTTCTCAGTCTCAATAACTAAGCTCCTAAACTAATGTAAGTAACTAATTTTGAGTCGGCGCCAAAGAAACAAGCAAATGAATTAGGTAAGGCGTAAAATAATGGCATCGAGTTGCGCGGTGACATTCTGATAATTTTTTTGAAGTAATTTAATTATCTTCATTGATTGTTCGTTTGGCGCCGACTCAAAATTAGTTACTTACATTAGTTGAGGAGCTTAGTTATTGAGACTAAGAAGGTTTATTTTATTTTTTACTTTTCAATTCCGTATTCCGTCGGTTTAATTTTTTCTTAAAAAGTTTTTATTTAAAAAAAAAATTGTGGCTGAAACCTACTAATTACTACCTACTTGTTTTTTGATTACTTCCAAAATACTTACTTACCCACCTTACTATTACCAGTTAAATAATATGATTATCTACTTTTACTATTTGTTGTAATATAAATTATTTTTGTTGTTCTGGTTAGTTCATTCCATTACTTTGTATATCATTCCATCCTCTCATAGAATATAATTATTGTGATGGATGTGGAGAACAAAACCGACCAATCTGTCATTGTCAACTACATATGTGTGCCAATGTTCACGGGTGAAAAATCAATTATCCCCTATTTTTCTACCCGTAAGGATGGATAATTCCATTCGAAATCCGAATATGATTAACTATGAGGTATACCCTATCTAATAAAAAAAAAACATACAAATCGAAGAACCCAGTACAGAGTTATGCCTGATAGAGGGTGAGTGATCAATATCCTTCATTTTGCTACCCTTAGGGGTGGATAAATTTTTTTAAATTCAAATGGGACCAACTTCGAAGTACACCCTATCCACTGAAAGAAGAATTATCGGAATCGGACGTCTCAGTAAAAAGTCATGCGTGGTCATACATAAAAAAAAAAAACGCGTCGACTAGAGAACCTTTTCCTTTTTGGTTTCGTCGGTTAATAAGAAGGAAACCTTCACGAAATCTGTGTTTTGCTGTTGTATACACACCACAGATGTAGAAAAATATATCAGGATGATGTTGGCATCTTCCTCGCTATGATCTCATATTTCTATTTACAATTTTTATTACAAGAATCAATGAAATAAAAACAAAGTTTTGATCATAACGCGTAATGTAATGAAATGTACGTTCAGTGTTGATGATGATGCACGAATATGCGAAATGAATGCGCACTAAGTACGTTTTAACATATAATAAATATTGTTGGAACTTCTGGGCATTCTTCATGGAATAGGAACTGGAGCCAATCTGGATTTCCCGACATACTCCATAACATAAAAACTGGAGCCAATTTGGACAATTTTTTTTTGTTGGGCTATCTTATTGCACTAGGAACGGCCCTTGCACACTTTTTAAAATATAAATATCCAATTCTCGTTCAAATATCATTCAACTCAACATTATTGATGAAATATACTCACTTTCCTTTGGGAATTGTGTAGTTGTCCTCATCTTCGAAAATGTAATCCCACCTAGTCAAACCACTCATCGTGGCTACGAATCTCAATGAGGCATTGTACCGTCGAAAGAGCTCCTTTTGTCTGGGTTTGAACACCCACTTTTCGTAAAAAGTGCCGTGTGTGTTTCTCGCGTCGAAAATGAGCCGTTGCACCAGATGCATGTCACAATAGTAGTCGTCCTGTTCTAGTTGTTTTCTCGTTTCCTCGTACTGACTTTCCCATTTGAAGTTGCGATCGTACATTTTCTCCAAGAAATGCAACAATTCTTTTTCCGGAGATTCAAATTCGTGATCTTCGAGATAGTGATACTTGCAGTATACCCTAAAAGCAACAAGTTGCGATGAATTGGTAGTATTAAATCGCAATCAGTTGAGATATCGTAATATGTTTCTATTAAAAAAAATATTAACCGTTCCTCCCAGATTCCATTGAATAATCACAAATAATTTTAGTAGGATGTATATTTTTCAAATAATTTGATAATTTTTCTGGAACACGATGAATTGAAGTGGGAATGATTCTAAGGAAAGTAATGCAAAAATATCCCAATTTTATCGATCTTTAAAACATTCACGTACCACCTTCCTGAATATTCTCTCAACATATTCCTGAAACATATGTGGAATTATTTCTAACACAAATTGATTGAGCAGTTCCTCAACTCATAGCTATAGGAATGTTCAACATTCCTCAATTGATTCAAAAGAAAATTTGTTACGTTCTTTTGAAAATAAACAAGTTTTAATAGTCAACAAACTACGTTAAACGTGATGATATTTAAAACAAGCTCAAAATTTAACTTTGCTTGTTCTATTTTACTACAAAAAATTTAGTTGAATTACTAAGTTTCAATAGTCAATAAATAACATATAACGTGATCAAAATACAAGATTAAAATTTAACTTTGCTAGTTTTTCTACTTTATACTACAATTTAGTTAAAATCCTAGTGAAACGCGACCCGTGCCGCAGGATGAATGGTATCCGAGCCGAACGGGTATCTCCAATGGATATTTGGCGATCTTCCAGAGTAACCAGCCTTACATATGCACAGGGGATATTCCGGTAGAATTACGCTCGGTTCAAGAAACCATCATTGAGACTAGGCATAGGTTAAGAGTTGGTGAAACCAATCTTGAAAAACTCCCTACAACGGAGACAAGTTTTTTTGAAGGCAGCAGCAGTATTACTGACCTCCGTATTACGTTACATCAGGTTTAAATCGCTAGAGTATGATCTATAGAAAAAGCTCAAAGGGGAACAGAATCTCCGCCCAGGGAAATATCGACATAGACTTGATTCGAGAACCCTTGCTAGAATATGCTGTATCTGACTGAATAATGTTACAGGGACATCACAGCAATCAAGACGATTTATATAAAGCATGGAGGGAATAGGGACATTGTTCTAGCCTCGATTTACATGTCTTTTGACTCACCAAGCCTTTACCATTTAAACAAGAGGCCTAATTGTTTCAATATTGCGAGGAATGAAAACTCCAGCTATTCATAGGTGTCGATGCAACCTCACGAATACAGTGTGGAGTAGCACCAACACAAACAAGAAATGAGTCACTGCTTAAATTGGTCGTCTCCAATAACCTGCAAGTACTGAATAGAGGCAGTGAGCCAACCTTTGTTACCCAGAGAAGTAGGGAGTTCATTGACATTACCCTGAGCTCCTCCCAGGTAAGTCTCTGAAGAGCCCTCGGACTTACTATCAGGTAAGTTACGAGAGAAACCCCAAACTCAGATCACAGACATATCTATCTGGAGATTGGCAACACCAATAAAAATTACTTGCCCAAGTCCAGGGATAAGAGAAAATAACATAATATCAGAATAACTGCCCTTTGAAAAGTAGACAAACAAAAGGTAAGGTGAGCTGGTGGACCGCGAAACTCACCAAATTCATTTCATTTCATTTCATTTGAAAAACTCGAACTACACTCGAACCAGCATGCCTATCTACAGGAAAATCTTGCAAGACTATCCTACACCTATTGGTGTGAAGGCTGGAAAAAATGCATCTCAGAAGCCTTTAATACCACCTCCTTCGGAAGTATAGTACCTGCGGCCAGGCAGAGATATATAGATGAAACCACCTTCAGGTGGACTCATCCAATGTTACAAAAACGACAGGTACAGACTAATATATTTGAAGATACCATGCAGGTAAAAACAGCCAGAGGGCGGAACACCATCTCCCTTACTGTGGGACATGGTATTGGATGGACTGCTGGTATTTCTAAACAATCTGGGATAATACACTCGAGGGTACAGGGGCAATATTCACGTGCACCAGGCATCAGACTTGAAGGATGGAAATCTGATTGGACATCTGAAGATTCTGGAAAATATTCCCCTAGAATCAGGTACAAGCCATCAGATATTATGCCAGTAGGCACGACTTTGAAGTGAATTATGAAGTAAACACCATATATTCACAACGAACGGGCCTCAACTAGAAAGGAATGCATCAGTATGGTATAATGATAACTTCAAAATGGACGAAAGGCCGGAGTGGGTGTAACGGGTCTTAGTTTTAGGCTCTCAGAATCCCTAGGCAAAGCCCCAACAATTTTTCAAGTAGAAATCCAAGCTATAGAAAACTCTAAGGTCACACACTTGGGAGTCTGAATTACTCTCCCTAAGACAACTGGCTACGAACAATGAGGGTGCCAGGTCACTCTGATGAGGGTGCCAGATCACAAGGGAATCAAAGGCCATGAAGAAGCCAAGGAAGGCGCAAACATTGAATTTTCTGACCCAGAACCCTTCTGTGTTCTTTCCAAAGCCCACATCAACGAAGACTTTCGGCGCTGAGAAGCTGACCAAATTAAAACCCACTGGAATAAGGTTACAGGGCGAAAAGGCTTCTGAGCCCATCGCCAAAGGAAGCAGAACAGCTTCTCGAGTTGGACAAGAAAGACTTGAAACTGGTAACGGGACTGCTCACCGGACATTGCCCGCTGAGGTATCACCTCAAAAAAAATTGATAGATCAGACAGTGAACTGTTTCGTTACTGCGAGAACTTCGCTGAAACTGCTGACCACCTGCTTTGCGACTGCCAAGCGCTGTTTTGTAAAAGGCTTAAGTTCGTCGAAGGGGTTTCACGAACGCCCTCAGACATCAGGAACTCAGCTCCCAGGAAACTGATACGCTTCGCAAGGAGTCTCGGAATCCCGGGTCTTGAATAGATGAAGGGTAATGTACAAAAGACCTTACAGGTCGAGGTTCGGTGAGGCTGAAGAGCCATATCGCCCCCCTACAATCTACACTTAAGGGTATACGGATTATATTGTTCTCCTAGAGTGAACATGTGGCCCAAACTACCTCTGAGCTGATGCAAAATGCACTGAGGACAGTAGAGGAAGGGTGCGAGAGGGTAAACCTAACAAAACTATACTATTCCATTTACACACAAAAAATATGAAGGGGATAAAGCTACTCAAATTTTTCGGCGAAACACTACAAGTTACCGATTAAGTCAAATACATAGATTGCTAACTTTTGTGGTAGCCAAAAATAAACCAGATTCAGGCAAAAACGACCTCGAAAAAATCCAGAGGCTTGACTGTGCTACTGACTGTGTACTAGTGCTATGAAGAGTACACCAACCGCTGAATAGTCAGGGTAGGCAAGGATAAGCGCATTCAGACTCAGGCAAACATGCGAATTGGGAACCCAATCACAAATTGGGCATACCAAAATTATTCTTGCAGCCCATATTGCCGACATCTGACTACAAGATCCCTGTATTCTCAGTCTGGTACACAGATGACGGAACAGGTTGCATTCGGTAAGTGCACAACAATAATCCAAGCTGAGACACATGCTATAAGGACATGCTTACAGATGAATCTGAATAGTAGGTGTAAAAGGAAACATATCTACATCTGACAGCCAAAGCGTGATAGAAACTCTAAACGTAGAGATAAAACAAAACAAGTTTGGGACTGCACACAACGAGGTTACACTAGGGTGCTTGGCACATAGTCATATATGGTAACTAACGAAAAGAATGACTGACCAGCAGGACACGCATCTGAATCACCATTCACTGGCCAAGAATGAAAACAAACTACACTACAGCCAGGGCATCTAAGTCAAATACTAACGGCTGATCTCCCAAACCTAAATAGAACGAAGGCACGCATAATAACCGGCTTACTGACTGGACACTGTGACCTGAGAAAACACCTACACACTATAGAAAATACAAAGATAAACCGTGCAATGCAGACTATGCACATTATCTTTGAATGCGATACACTAGAAAAAAGACGGAGGAGAACATTCGGACAAATCAACCCAGAAACAGGCATGAATCCAGAAAAACTAGTGAATAGACCAATGTACTCAGACCAATTAATAGAGCAGAAAATGTCTGTTTCTGTGACGAAAATAGTACCAGGAAACCGACTGTGCCCTCGTACGAAAGACGATCCGTATTGAATTCCTGTAATATTTCCTACTCCCAACTATCATTACTTAATTTGTTATAAACATTTAAGAAAGAGTTTTTTTTCGTTTTTCGCTTGTTACATATCGCAAGTAGAAGTAGGTATAGTTCTACAAAAAGTCTATTCTCAATTTGCGTTGAAATGCTGCGAAATAGGTGAGAAATACTTGCAAACATGACCAAAAACAGGCGAGCGCGTGAAATCGGCTGAGTAGTGGGGTAGGGCAGCAGGCGCGGAAACATATATAGTAATAGAAACGCACTGCGCGCAAGTTATGAATCTGCTGCTCTACCCCCATATTATACAACTAGGAACACCTGACGATAGAGCTATATAATAGTTTCTCAGTATTGAGGGTATACCAGTTGGGAAACCTTGCTCATCTGTTTTCAACTAACCAACCATTGAGGAAAGTTATGAGTTTCAATGACTCTAGCTCTTTCTAAGTTTATGCAGTTATGAAAGACAAAAATAAAAGCCTGACATGTATTCGGAAACAATTTTTTCGATTTTTTGAAGAAAGGACTTGTAATTTTTCATGTTGAAGTTGAGGTATTTTATAACTGGATATAGAACTCGTCAAAATTACATTTTGCAAAATAACGAACTGGTTTTATTACGGTACTGGTATTCATTAAAAATAACGGTAAAATTCAATATTTGTCTACGAAAAACTTCACACTAGATTTATTCAACGTTATCATTTGAAAATATGTTTGTCGTACACCGTGAGGATTGTCTACTGTCCAAACATGTGGATTGTGAAAATTATTTACTACATTTCGTGTCACTCCATCTGTAGCCAAAATGAAGTTTATCAAATTTTCGTCGTATGAGTTATAGCGGCACTATAACTGCCTACAGTAGATTGTTTCCGTGAACTTCTCCTATTTTAGGGGTTGAAACATAACCAAAAACAACAAATCAATCAATTTAAAAATGAGAGAAATGACAGCGTACGCTCATTGTGAATTATGACTGCTATTGAAAACTTTCCATGACCTTCAGTGGTCAATCAGAAAAGCTTTCATATGAATAATTCCCTCATATTCATCTTGACTCTACTTGAATTTTTCAATTGATAATATCTTCGTTATTTTGCAACTTTTATTATAGGTTTATGCCTTTGTTCGTTAAATTGAGGGAACCACTGAAAAAGATACAATAAACCACTTCGAGAGAGGGAATAATGAAAAAAAACATAAACTTTCTAGGAAAGGAGGAATTCAGTCAGATTTTTTGCAAATTTTGGGGATTTTTTCAATACCTAGAGAATTGACACTATGAATGGGTTGATAGTGGAAAATACTGTTGGCAAGAATTGAGTTCCGAGTGATATAAAAGTAACATTGATTTATTCGACTTTACCATTTAGGGTGTATCTTCCATTTCCCAGTGAAAAACGATGTCAAATTTTCTCCAGTGTGCTTATTCCTCAGGATTTCGTCGCCAACTTCCAGAGAATAATTGCCGTATTTGTGCGGAATAGCGATACCCACTGTGAACGGTGTATCTTCTATGGGGGTGAAATAGTAATCGTAAACCGCTTCGAAAACCCTCCTCATGTTGTCGTAGTGATAACTCAGTTTGACATTACGCATGCTTCCGTGATCGCCATCGACAAGGGATTGTCTCAACTTCATCACGCTGTGGGACATGACTCTCGGAAAACTCACTCCGTCATCAGGAGCGTGTTGTTCAACTTGGGTTAGATCGATGCTGTTGTAATTTTCCTTCAGTACTCCATCGAACTAAACGAAAAGGTTAGATATCGATGAACATCATGAACATGGACTAATGAAATCGAGTCAGTGGAGGTTTTTACTTCTGAACTCACCAAAACATTTTGATGTTTATTTATGATTGTAATATTCAAAAATACAAAATCGGAAAACATTTTAGGTGGGGTACTAGAGCGTTTATATTGTTTGAACATAAAAAAATATGGAATTTCAAGTAAACCCCACTATTTTCGAAAATTTAGAATAGATAATAATGTATGGCTCTCTAAATTTCCGTTGATACATGTGGATTATTGAATCATTCAGACCCAAAAATATAATATTAAAATAAAAAGGCATATATTTATTTCCAACTGGAAAAATCGATATTTCGTATAGGAAATCGTTGTAAATTACTATCGATGAGAATTAATATCTTTGTTTGCCCTATTGGCTATGTGCGAAATGCCTGGTGGGGACAGTAAAATCGATCGCAGCACACGCTCTGTCAGAAATGTGGAACAACAAATTTGTTTTGATAATTCCGCATTGTGTTGTGAACTGCATAAAAAATGGAAAACATGGTTTGTGTAAATTTTATACTTTTCTAAAATCATCCTGGAAATCGGAGCAAAGAAAGCAATGGATAGATATATATATATATATATGGATATTATATTACAATCACGATGGATATTATATAACGATCACTGAATCAATTTTATTTTTGCGATATTATAAGTTTACAAGTTTATACAAACGTTTCATGGCAAGACGGAACACATAAGTCTCACTAACCATACAAAATCAACCAATAACTGAAAAAGTTACTGAAATGATTCCAATTCAACAATAACAGGGTCCTTACATTTGAAGACGTTTTGTAGGGACTTAAGTCACTGAAGTTTGCCTAATAATATGGGCTTGTATTGAATAACTGGCCATTAATTCTCAGTTCTTCAACAGTTCTCACATGTTGTGCTAAAACTAATTGATTACTTTTGTTGAAAATACGAACAGGATGTTCATAAAATCAGATGTGGAATCAACTGCGACTGAAAGTTAAACTTTAGTCACTATCTTCCATCGTCAAGATAACCTCTTGTGGGGTATTCATGTTGAAAAGGGAAACATTCTCAATTGAATATTGAATAGAAAGATTTTTCTTTTAGACATTCACAAAAAATAACTTCATTTTCATCGTGGATTTTTCAATTCACAGAAAAATCTTTCTATCCAATATTCAGTTGAGAATGTTTCCCTTTTCAATAATTGATTACCTTCCATCACAGTTTGAAATGGGAAAGATATATTATGTTTTAGCTTTCAAATCTTTTTCTTATAATATCCATTTGTTCAACTCATATATATATATATATATATATATATATATATATATATATATATATATATATATATATATATATATATTCTTTAAATCTCATAAATTGCAGCGTGCTTTTAGCGGAAATTGATTGTCAGTTGAGCTTTCCGAAGAAATAGTTCATTTTCAGGTTGACATTCAGAAAAATATTCATTATCAATATTCAATTGAGAATATTTCTTTTCAATAAACCAAGAGATGTTTCTTCAACATGGAAAATAGATAGTGACTGAAGTTTATCTTTCAGTCGCAGATGATTCCACATCTGATTTCATGAACATCCTGTTCATATTTTCAACAAATAACTGAAATTGCTTTTTCGAGTTTTCTATATTTCTGTATTTGTATCTAAAAAATGTTTATGACTATTTTTTTTATTATTGTTCTAAACTCCAATGATTATTCATTCATTTCATGTATATGCTCTAGATTTGGTTTCCTCCTCAAAGATTTCATTTCTCCAAAAATATAGGGAACTATCTAATAGGAAATCGTATTCAGCGACCTCTCGTAAACTCACTAATCCTGGTTATCTTGAGTTAAACTTATTACTGACAATTTCAATAACATTTTGGGACGTTTGTTTTTCTATTATTCTATTTATAATAGCGTAATCCAAGAAACACCCCTCATAATATTAATATAAAATATAGCGATAAATACACAAATAATATGAAGAGACCTGTATCATTCACGAAAATTTTCAGAAATATCCCAGAAAATATCCTTTTTTACAATTTACAAGCTTTTATTTAGTTTCGCCTATTCCGATGTCTGTCTGTGGGTTTGTAATCAAATCTGACCCACTTATAGTTGTTCGATTATTGTGAAATTTGGCAGGTGTTCATAATTCCGGTGACAATGCATTATGGAATTTGCTGGAGAAAAAACAAAATGGCGCCTTCAATATGTGATTATGTTTCGATTCTATTCAAAATGTGGGAGTTTTCGGGGACAGAGATCACAAATTTTTTGTCAAAATTCATAAATTCACGATGGCTGCTCCAATATGGCGACAAGTTTTGTGGTTATAGCCCGATTCCAATAAAAATTGGCATGTGGGAGTTTTCGGGGACAGAGATCACAAATTTTTTGTCAAAATTCATAAATTCACGATGGCGGCTCCAAGATGGCAACAAGTTTTGTGGTTATAGCCCGATTCCAATAAAAATTGGGTGTGGGGTTTTTGGGGTCGGAATCATGATTTTTTGTCAAAATTCATGAATTTAAGATGGCGGCTCCAAGATGGCAACGTGTTTTGTTATTATGGCCCGATTCCATTCAAAATTGGTGTTTTTTTGGGGTCGTCGATTATCAATTTCTGTCAGAATTGAACAAGATGACGGATTACATGAATGACTAAAATGAATTGAATAAATGATTTGAAAAAATATACTAATGCACTAAAAGGAAGAAATTATTTCTTTAATTATTTGACCTAGGTTTATTCTATGAGTAGCAGACTCAAAAGCTTGCCGCGAATATAAAATAGGTATTCTTGCGCAGCAAGATTTTGAATCTGCTACTCACAGAATAACCTAGGTCAAACAATTAATGAAATTATTTTTTCCTTTTTAGTGCATTAGTATAAAACCTTGTCTTTTTTATATATTTTTTTATCAATGTATTCATTTTAAGCGGCTCCAAAAACTCCTTGGTCTTTTTTTTTTCGAAAACCAACTAAATATATAAAAAACTAAAATTGTGCAAAACAAATCTAAAACTATTGATTTGGCTTTTAAAAAATTATTTGCTCCATCATTTATGTTTCTAATTTTGAATGTTTGAATATAACAGACGTTTTAAAAAAAATTATCAAAATTGGGGCTGAGTTTAGAAGTTTCAATAATATTTCCGCTTCGTTGCTTCGAGTATAACAGTGGTCACCAAAAAGTTTGTTTTATATTGGAAACAGATCTATCGCACATCAAAGCTGTAAAATATTTTTCGATTAGAGAGTAGTGTACCCGATTTCCTTAATATAAAAAAAAATTACAGATACTAGGCGACATGTTTTGACATTATTTTCGAAAATATATCAAGGACACTGTAATGCAATGTCTAGTTCACAAATGAACATATTATGGAAATGAATAAACACGTTATACTTATCATTCATCTGTTTAACAAAAACGATATCACTCAGATGATATCTATCATCGAAAACTAATTCATCCGTTTAAAAAATGTAGGTACACTATGCCAATCCACCTTCTCAGATAGACCCTGGCAGTGTATATTTCTAAATCATTTGAAAATCGTATATTCTACTACAAGTTTGTATGAGCACAGATTATTCAACAGTTTCATATGTTATCACAAGATTGAATTAAAATATGATACCTATGAGGAATGCGGGGTAATATGTTTAGACGATGTCTAAAGATGGCAACGACCATACCACGTTGAATTCTACCGGTTCTCGTCGTGAAAACCAGTTTTTTGATTTACTTTTTCTGGTAGAGACAAGCAAAACGTAAACAACACAACGAAAATGATATAGCCCCTAACAATTTTCTAAAGACACGAACACAAACAGATAACTAGCGCATAGACGTATGTAGGAGGCGCTAAAAGAGCAGCTAATTCATAGCGCTCAGAACAATTGTTTCTAGACAGACGAAGGTAATAACGGGTATACCCGCCAACACCAGCGGGGGTGGCCCCCACTGTTCTCAGAGAGCCTGTGCGGGACGCTAGATACAGGACCAGTGTCTGCGCCGCATGGTAACATGCGGTGGCAGACATCAGATCCCCTCCTTTCCTAAAACCCCATCCTATACCCAATATCCCTGCCTTCGCGTTCGTAAGAAGTGAATGCATATATTGTATATAAGGATGTATATATTAACCGGAGACTGTTACCAAAGCTTGTAGCGATTCTTAATAGTGAATAAAGCCTTTTTGATTTTGATTTTGGTTCTCGTCTGATCACCGAAGTCAAGCAACGTCGGGCGCGGTTAGTACTTAGATGGGTGACCGCTTGGGAACACCGTGTGTCGTTGCCATATATTTAATAATAAAAATATTCCACTTGTGTCTGGCCGAATGACGAAATGTCCAAGCCAAAAAAAAAAAAAAAAAAAAATGTCTAAAGATATATAGTCAGTCAACCAGATGATTAGTAGAGGGCGTTAGTTCGTTGGAGCCCAAAAAATGAGATATCCGATGTCCGGATTATATTTCGCATTTTTTCTCACTGTCTTCTGAAAAGAAACGGAAATATAGTTTTGAACTGTTTTCCTAAAAGTTTAATAGAGGGCACTCGCGATTGCTTTCACTGCAGAGTTTGACTGACTAAAATGCCTTAGATCAGATTTACCAAGAAATGCCATTCTTTTTTCTTTTGACAGCTTCCGAATTCGAAGTGAATTAATGGACATTCATTCAAAAAGTGTAATCATTAGATGAAGCAGAATTCAAAAGATTTACCTTGTAATATCCTGGAAATACTGTAATCAATTTAATAGCAATAGTAGTTTATTGAACATTAAATGTATTTGCACAAGTCAAAGAAAAATAATTGAAATTACCAAAGTCCAGAGTATATTAATACGACATAAAGAAATTGTACACTATCATTATAGTTACTATACACTTTTCTCAGAGTAAATAATAAACCGTTTTGTCAGCATTGTACCATACAAGTGCATTCAACGTGTATCCTCCAAGTGAGTTTGTGAGGCTAACAGATTATGGTTGGGTCATCTGCGAACAGGGTATTATTACAACCATTTGAGTATTGATGTAAACTGAAAATAAGACTGCCACAAGACTTAGCCTTGGGGGACAACGTATCTTATTGGAAGATATCCTGATTTTCAATCATTATACGTAACGTATTTAGATCTGTCATACAAATAAGATTCCAGTAACGATAGATTGTGTGTATGGAATTCGTAGAACTCGAGGAGTTGTGGGATACACATTCAACATCTTTAGTTGTTTCTCTGCCGAATTTCACCAAAAAGTGTGTTGCATGCAATATGATCCTAATATCATATACATTATATATGGAATATTTTTTTTCGGTTTATAGAGTAGGCCCCATGCCATACATCGTCAAAGTCCTAACTTACATGAAAGAAGACTACCGTGCAACATTTTCCATCGAAAGTGTCATTAATAGTGTCAACTACCCATGTACTAAGTGGGGCTGTGTTGCTTCCTCAATCAAAATTGGTGCTTTACCAAAACGTTTCTAAATTCAATTACACGGCATTATCGACAAAGGAGTAATTTGTCCAGAATGGAAAGGAGGAAATATCCTAGACGTAGAACAGTATTCAAGATCATTTTTGGCAGAACAATATATTTTATTGGAATTTTTTTAATAACACGTCGGGATGAGGTCGTAAATTTTTTTTTTTTTGAATCTATATGTTAGTTTTTATAATACCTAATGTTTTCATGTATAAAAAACCTTTTTTAGTAATGTTTACATTTAGCTTTGGTGTTGTCAGAGACACACAGTAATTTTGAATATTTTCATTTTAACAAGTTTACGTTATCTCTGTATCAATTTTTATTTTAGAAACACTCAGTACAGAGAAGAGAAACATATGTCACTTGATGTCAGTTAGACAAGAATATTAGTATTTTACAAACTTCCGAAAATATTGTATTTTGGGCGTTTCCTTACGGAATAAATTACGTATTGTGAAGTTTTGGCGTAGTTTACTTCCGAACCATTGACCAAGAGAACGGCGGGTAGCTTTTCGTCTGGGTCACGACATTTTTTGGCGACCGTGACAGGACTTAGGGGATGTATAGTTTTCGGGAGTTTCACGGACATCTCGTGTTCTATATATAGACAAACTTTTACGGTGATTTAGTGTACGAAGGTTTCAAATACACATCACGCGTGGTTTTGACCAAGTTTGTCATTGTGAGGGAGCGCGAGATGGAACAAACTAAAAAGCATAGGTCCGTACTTCGTTCCGCCTTCACGAAGAAGGCAAATGAGTTGGATCTACTGATTACAGCCGAAGTCAAGGACATGCAGCAGATTCAGGTAGCTTGGGAGATCTTACAGCAGAAATATGATGCTCTAGTTGTATCTGAAAGCGAAGTTTATGGAGCCCTCCTAGCGCAAGATGCGAGCGAGGAGGATCTGGAACTCGAAATGGAGTCTAGCGATGTCTATAGGGTAAGATTTACTACGATGAAACTACGTTTCAAGAAGGGAGCTCATGACGAAGAAGTCAGGTCAGTACTTCAGTCTGAACAACTATCTACAAGATATCAGATAGGTAAGCGTAAATTTAAACTTCCTACTATTGAATTCAAAAAATTCAGTGGAGATATTCGAGAATGGCTTTCATTTTGGGCTCAATTTAGAAAAATTCACGAAGATCCTGACATTGTAACAACTGATAGAATTGAATATTTGATTCAAGCCACAGTTCCTTGTAGTAGAGCAAGACAATTGGTAGAAAGTTATCCTGCCATGAATGAAAATTATGAAAAAATCATTCAAAGCCTCAAATCTCGTTTTGGCAGGGACGATTTACAAATTGAAGTCTATGTCAGAGAGTTACTGAAACTCATTTTGAATAATGCTGTGTCACAAACAAAATCGGATCACTCTATATGACAGAATTGAAACACAGTTGCGGGCACTTGAAACTTTAGGAATAACTTCGGCGAAATGTGCAGCAATGCTATATCCATTGATTGAATCTTGTTTACCAGAAGATTTACTGAGAGTTTGGCAAAGATCAACGGAGTTTTCAAGTGGCCGTAGAAGTGATGATGTAGACTCTATCGTTCCTGAAGATTCCACATTGGATTCTCGTTTAAAGGGTCTTATGAGTTTTTTGAAAAATGAAATTGAAAACGAACAACGCATTTCTTTAGCATCTGAAGGGTTCGGACTTTGTTCAAATAATGTTTCTACGAATTATTGTCATAAAAAAGATAAATGAAAACCTATTGCGACAGTATCTACTGCGGCTGGCTTGATGAATTGCGACGTTGCCAAATGTGTTTTTTGTGGGGGGATCCACGATAGTGAAGGATGTTTCAAGGCTCAGAAATTGAGTTTTGTTCGGAATAAAAACACACTATCGGATGAAAAAGCGTGTTTTCGTTGTCTCAAAATAGGCCATATGTCTAGGAGGTGTCGTAGTCGTTTGAAATGTGTTATATGCGGCAAATCTCACGTTACTTTAATGTGTGCTGATTTACCTTCGAATAAAATAACTCCTGCTGATCAATTTTCTGGAAGTAGAGACAAAGAGGGCACAAAAACTGAAAATCAAGTACTGGCGAATCACACCAGCGCACATGTATTTTTGCGAACACTTCGTGTAAAAATCAGTTATAGAGATCGATTTCGCGAAGTACGTGTTCTCATTGATAGTGGTTCGCAACGTTCTTACGTTTTGAAATCGACTGTACTTCAAATGGGATATGTACCCAAACGAACAGAATGTATTAGACACTGCTTATTTGGGGGTACACAAACTTCAGAACAGCGACATAATTGTTATGATATAAAATTAACACAGGAGGACTATTCATGTACACTCGAGGCTCTAGATCAACCGAAGATATGTAATGAAATACCTTCCATATTTTATGGTGCATGGATGGAAGAATTGAAAACATTGCATATTGATCTACATGATACTCTAGGTTCGGATCCAATTGAAATTCTAATTGGTGCTGATGTCGCTGGAAAGTTGTATACAGGGCGAAGACATATTTTGACATGTGGTTTAGTAGCAGTTGAGACTTTGTTGGGATGGACACTTATGGGAAAAATTCCATCAGATCTGCCAAACTTCAGTACGACTTTGACAGTTCACTCACTCTTTGTGAAAGATGCTTCCATTACCAAACTATGGGAATTAGACGTATTAGGGATTGAAGAGCCATCCGAAAGAAAATCTCGTCAAGATCTGGCAAATGAAGCAAAAGAACTCTTCCTAAAAACGATCACGGTTGATTACGAGGGTCATTACAAGGTTAGGTTGCCATGGCTGGATGGACATCCTCCACTTTCGGATACTTATGCTCTGGCGAAAAAAAGACTTGAATCCACTTTGAAGAAACTGAAGAATGCAAAGCTAATCGCATCTTATGATCAAGTCTTCAAGGAGTGGCTCCAAGAGGAAATTATTGAACAAGTCACCGAATCTGAGATTGACGTCCCTGTTCATTATTCACCTCACAGGCCGGTGATCAAAGAAAGTAGTTCGACGACAAAAATAAGACCAGTATTCGACGCTTCATCAAATGAAAACGATAAACCCGCACTAAACCACTGTCTAAAAAAAGGCTTGAACTTAATAGAACTGATACCTACTATTTTGCTCAGGTTTCGGCAACAAAAAATTGGTGTCGTATCGGATATTCGAAAAGCCTTCCTACAGATAAGTGTTCATGAAGCAGATAGAAATTTTCTACGATTCTTGTGGATTGATCAAGATGGAAATGAAACAATTTATCGTCACAGAAAAGTTGTATTTGGCGTGAACAGTAGTCCATTTTTGCTTGGCGCTACAATCGAGTATCATATATCAAAGATTCGAATTAAATGTACGGGGACTGATGTCTTATATTCCAATGACACTATTGAGAAACTAGCCAGGAGTTTTTATGTAGA
Source organism: Gonioctena quinquepunctata (assembly GCA_018342105.1). Taxonomy (NCBI): domain Eukaryota; kingdom Metazoa; phylum Arthropoda; class Insecta; order Coleoptera; family Chrysomelidae; genus Gonioctena; species Gonioctena quinquepunctata. Next base: position 87,826 of record JAFIRS010002851.1, on the reverse strand, counting down.
TAATTGTGTAGCGAGTGTTCCTGATGAAAAAACTCTAAGTAAATTCAATAAAGAGGCAAGTATCCTTATGGCCGAGGCTAAATTTGATTTACGAGGGTGGGAGTTTACACAGAACACTCAAAATGATACATTACTTGTTCCTGTACTTGGTCTTAAATGGAATAAAAGTAAAGACACATTAAATATCAATGAAGAATGTCTCAAAGGTGTCGATAGTATTCAAGATGAGATTATTACGAAAAGGCTCATACTTTCTATGGCTCAGCGTATATTTGATCCTATTGGGTTTACTTGTCCAGTTTCGATTGGTCCAAAATTGTTACTTCAACAACTATGGGAAAAAAACTGGCATGGGATATACCCGTAGAGGTAAATATTTCCGATAATTTCTGTAAGTGGGCTAAGGAGCTTCCATATCTACTGGAGATAGAGATTCCCAGATGGATGCATGTCGGATCAAATGAGGCCGATAATTGGAGCATACATACATTTTGCGATGCGAGTAAAAAGCCTATTCTACCGTTATTTTTCTGAGGGTAGCACAACAAAGCCAAGTATCTATATTTTTAGTCGCTGCTAAAACGAGAGTAGCACCATTGAACATTATATCCATACCACGATTGGAGTTGATGGCTGCAACGATCGGTGCTAGGTTGTATGCTTCGGTTCAAGGAAATTTCAGCAGAAATATCGACTGTTTCTTCTGGAGTGACTCATCGACTGTGGTTTCATGGATTCGTCGTACTGAAGAATGGGCTACCTTTGTTTGGAATCGAGTTGCGGAAATTCGCACGTTGACATCGATTAAGACATGGAGACATGTACCAGGCTTTCTAAACCCAGCCGAGCTACTTTCCCGTGGTTGTTCAGCTAAACAATTACTTGAATCCAGATGGTGGGAGGGGCCCAAATGGCTATATGCTGAACCCTGTTTATGGCCACGAGAAGTTATGGAATGTAATGAAGAGGAGATTGAAAAGGAAAGGAAGAAACTGTCAGTCATAAGTTTGCTCAATTTGAGTTCTGATGATTGGAATTTTCCACGTTTTTCAAAATATGACAAAGCTGTGAGAACGATAGCATGGATATTTCGATTTATATGGAACACAAGATATGGAAATAAAAAGATTCAAGACCATTTGACTGTTGAAGAAATCGATCAAGCCGAAGTGTTTATTTTCAAAGTTATTCAGCATGAAACATTTCAGAACGAAAATGAAAAGAAGATAAGTAGTTTAAACGCCTTTCGTGATGAAACTGGACTCATTCGATTGAGATCTCCAATCTCTAGGCGGAACGATGTTATAGACTTTTGCTTTCCTATTGTTATGCCAGGCAAACATCCGGTTGTGCATAAGTTAATTTTAAAATTTCATGAAAACTCAAGTCATATAGGCACCCAGGGACTACTGAGTTTACTCAGGCAAAAATATTGGATATTAGGTGGGCGTCGTTCTACTCGGTCGGTAATATCAAAATGTGTCATTTGTAAAAGACATAGTGTCAAACATTTAGATGAAAACACACCACCTTTACCAGTGGATCGGGTTCGTGACGCCGTGGCATTCGAGGTCACTGGAGTGGATTTTGCTGGACCCTTATTCCTAAAGACTGGGGAAAAAGTTTGGGTTTGTTTGTTCACATGTGCCGTGTATCGCGCTGTGCATCTAGAACTTTCCATTTTACTGTCTACACCGAATTTTATACAGACTCTTCGACGATTTGTCGCGCGACATGGACGACCAAAGACAATATATAGCGATAACGGAAAAAACTTTGTCGGAACCGAAAATGCGTTCAGTAAACTGAATTGGGAAACAATTACCGAATATAGTACAGTGCAGAGGATTAAATGGCGTTTTAGTCCCCTACGGCTGCGTGGTGGGGCGGATTTTGGGAACGACTTATCGGTATTTTGAAAGAACTTTTGCGTAGAGTTTTAGGTCGTGCCTCGCTATGTTATGAAGAACTCTTGACTCTAATATGCGAATGTGAGTCAATAATCAATTCTCGCCCTCTCACTTATATATCAAGTGATCCAAGAGACTTGGTTGCTTTGACCCCCTCAATGTGTTTACGGGATCAAGCAGAATATGTAATGCCCGATTGTGACACCGTCGACAGTGAGTCTCTCTGTCGTAGAATACGTCACAAACAAAAATTGAGAGAAGACATGCGTAGAAGATTTCGCAATGAATATTTAGCTCAACTGAAAATGACGCAGAAGAAAAGTATGCCTTTGAATCCAGTTTCAGTCGGTGATATAGTTCTCATTGGAAATGATAACGATAAACGTATGGATTGGCCGCTTGGACGAGTTGTTGAGCTGATACCTGGTAATGACCAACGAGTACGTTTGGTACGAGTTAAAACCGCAAGAGGACAGTTACTGAGACCTCTGCAGAGAATTTACCCATTGGAGTGTGTTAATGTTAACACATGCGATGATGGAATCACTCTTCCCAGTGTGAAGAAGATGCCAGATAGACGAACCAACGAAAATTCATTAGGATCGACTCCAGAAGAAGATTCTCATGAAAATGAGTTTACCGATAATAGTGCGGGAGTGTCTGATATCAATTTTGGTATCAAAAGCAGAGCACCCGAATCAAAAGTTTTTACACGTAGTGGTCGTGAATCTAAGTTACCTATGAGATTTAGATCGACTTGATGTTCTTATATTATTTAATAGTGTGTCTCTTCTCATTTGTGAGTCACTATGATTATCATAACGTTCCTCAGATGGGAGTATGTCAGAGACACACAGTAATTTTGAATATTTCCATTTTAACAAGTTTACGTTATCTCTGTATCAATTTTTATTTTAGAAACACTCAGTACAGAGAAGAGAAACATATGTCACTTGATGTCAGTTAGACAAGAATATTAGTACTTTACAAACTTCCGAAAATATTGTATTTTGGGCGTTTCCTTACGGAATAAATTACGTATTGTGAAGTTTTGGCGTAGTTTACTTCCGAACCAGTGACCAAGAGAACGGCGGGTAGGTTTTCGTCTGGGTCACGACAGGTGTGATCGATAAACAGTCAGTCTACAGTTCAGTATGAAGCCACTATTTATGGGAATATTAACGTTATCAATAGAATTTCCAAAAACAATCACGAAATAGAAAGCATCATTGGTGATTTCGATTGAAAGTTTCCTATTTCGCGAATCAGGGTATACTACCCTTGGAGTAATAGACAATATAGGGAATTACATTTCCTGAAAAACAATGAAAAATGTATCCATATGTAACGAATTTTCTGGAGAATACTAATTGTAACTTAGAGAGTATGAAACAAAAATCCTTGAGAAATAGAGAGTCATGAAAATAAGAAAATTAGGTACTTATATTAGTAAAATATGGTATTGATTAGAAATAATGAAATTTGTAATCAACTAGTACCTATTGATACACGGTATTTTGAAATATTCAGGAGATCAGAAGTTACATTGTTGTATTTAGTATGATTTTTGAGTGGACATAAATTTATTATTATAAAACGAAAACTACTCATTGAACTACTCACCAGAGGTCTCAGATCTGGATGCATGAGAACATACCCATTGTTACTCACAATGAACGCGTAACCGTTCACTCCGATCTGAAACAATAGTTATTCCTAAACAAAGTATTTGTTTGCTGAACTCATTACAACATTTTCATAAAAGTCGATTTCTGCAATTGTGCATTTTTTTCTGCGACCAAATTTGTTGAAATTATTGGAATATGACTTAAATGCTACCCTGTATAATATTTTTACTTCTGAATTCAACCCCATACTGCATAGTTGTTGAATTTTGACTTCGAAAATAATGAAGGTGATAGATTTCAAATACGTCTGTCTCTTTGGCTTCCCCTTTTCAATTCAATAAAAAATGATATCAACAGCAAACTGAAAAGATACCCAAAAAATAACAGACGTTGAAATTTCCCTTATATGAATCACTTTTGGCACGAATGCTAAAAAGGCACTCACTCAAGACTTCACATTGAAAAGTTTCTTACTTTATATGGGACCGTTAGCCTCTCGAACTCGTCTAGAGGGACATCTGTTCCTACAACACCCAGTAGATAGGCCGTCCTGGTATCGTTCATTTTGTTGACCTTTGTATCGTAACATGGTATCGCGACAGAACTCAACAGCCTATAAGGTTCGTTTATCATGTTATCATTTTTGTCGTCGTACTGCAAAAAATTATCCATGTCATAATAATCTTACTTGTATATATGAATAACTGATACGTTCCACTATCGACTTCATTATTGATTGAGACGTTTCCTCAAATGAAATGCAATACAACATTATATCCACAGCTGGTATGTTATAAACTTTCCTAAATTATACTGGTGTCTTGTGGTAACTAGACACTAGTGTTTTATTGACCTCATAAGACGTTTGTAAACAGAAGCCTTATGACTTTATTATTGCATTTCAGGCAATGGAAAAATAACTTATATTTCAATTTTTGCAGACGAAAGATAAAAAAACTTTTTAACAAAAAATTAAACCGAAGAAATTCGGAACTGAAAAGTAAAAAATAAAATAAACCTTCTTAGTCTCAATAACTAAGCTCCTAAACTAATGTAAGTAACTAATTTTGAGTCGGCGCCAAACAAACAAGCAAATGAATTAGGTAAGGCATAAAATGCGCGGTGACATTCTGATATTTTTTTGAAGTAATTTAATGATCTTCGTTGATTGTTCGTTTGGCGCCGACTCAAAATCAGTCTTGCGGCGAAATCCTGTGAGCAGCAGCGGCGGAGATAACTAATTTTATTTAGATATTTTAATATCCTAAAACGTATTTCGATCGGCACACACCAAGACCACAGACGCTACTGGTTTTTAATCTTTCAGAGCTATTAAAACACAAATATAACGCGTGATTTATGACCTCCCATCGTATAGACACAGCTGCAAGCATTGATGTCCGACTTGATTGGTCCAGACGAATCGGTTGTAGAACAGACAGCAGTCACTCAAGTCCACGTTGACCAGCGGGCTCGTTGTGCCGACGGAGACTGTACACAAGTAGTACAGATTATTTTTCGTTCCGTTTCTTCGCATATACGCTCGTGTTAGCGAAGTGAGTTTTTATTTGCTCCCTATAGAAACAGCTTCTGCAATTGATATTGGATGGACTATACTTACATTAGTTGAGGAGCTTAGTTATTGAGACTAAGAAGGTTTTTTTTAAATTTTTACATTTCAGTTCCGTATTTCTTCGGTTTAATTTTTTGTTAAAAAGTTTTTATTTTTAAATTTTTTGTGGCTGAGACCTACTAATTACTACCTACTTGTTTTTTGATTACTTCCAAAATACTTACTTACCCACCTTACTTCAACTATTACCAGTTAAATGATATGATTATCTACTTTTACTATTTGTTGTAATATGAATTATTTTTGTTCTGGTTAGTTTATTTCATTACTTTGTATATCATTCCATCCTCTCATAGAATATAATGATTGTGACGGATGTGGAACAAAAATAATGACAGTAGCGATCTGTCATTGTCAACTACATATGTGTGTGCCAATGTTCACAAGTGAAAAATCAATTATCCCCTATTTTTCTACCCGTAAGGGTGAATAATTTCATTCGAAATCCGAATATGAGGTATACCCTATCTATTAAAAAAAAGAATCATCCAAATCGAAGAACCCAGTACAAAGTTATGCCTGATAGAATCGGTTAACGGACCAGAATTCAGAGGGTGAGTGATCAATATCCTTCATTTTGCTACCCTTAGGGGTGGATTTCATCTTTTAAATTCAAATGGGACCAATTTCGAAGTCCACCCTATCCACTGAAGGAAGAATTATCGGAATCGGACGTCTAAGTGAAAAGTTATTCGTGGTCATACAAAAAAAAATAATACAAAAAAAATATACGCGTCGACTAGAGAACCTCCTCCTTTTTGGTTTCGTCGGTTAAAAATACGATGAAAATCTCAAATTTATTATGACAACTATCAACTATTGTTTTTCATGTACAGGGTGAGGTAATATATCTCAAGGAACTTACAACTATTGTATTATATATTTCAACATTTATAATATACCAGCTGTGGATAAAGAATCCTAATAATCCTAAATGCATTTCATCTAAATTTGATGAAAACTGTCATAGCTTGTACTTGAATTGATGCGGCCAATACTTGATGGAAATCCTTATTGAAGTAGACAAAAGACACTCACTTCACCAAATGATTTTCACTAAACTGGGTTTACAGAACCACGACACGTGTTTCGGTATACAAAAGATTTTTTGAGTGTCTTTTGTTTACTTTATAGCTTGTACTCCATAACACAGGGCCTGTGGAGAAGGGGAGAGCTGGTGTTATTCACTCCGGACCTGGTTTTATGAGGGAATTTTTCGAGAAATTGGTGTATATATTATTTTTTCCACTACTAGCAGCAAAATGTGCCGTTTTTCTATAGTTGCGCCCCCAAAACATTCATGTATTTATTATGGATACGAAAATATGATGAATGTTTATTCAGTGCGTTCCTAATCATGAAACCATGCCCAGAAGTAGGCATAGCTATCAAGCAGTATAAATGAATAACATGAACTGTCATTCCAATGTGTAACTTTTCATTTCCTCAAATATTCGTCATATTAGATAAAATGGATATTCAGAACCTAGAAAAGAGGAGAACAGAAGTAAGGAGGCTCTTCAACAGAGCCAAAGAATCAGAAAGCTGGGAATCCGCTCTACCCTAACGGGATACAACAAAGCAATAAGGAAGGCCAAGAGGGAATCTTGGAGGAAATTATGCCAGAGTATATTCGATATACTCACAAGCGCAAAAATCCACAAGACCCTTGCGATTGCCAGTATTCAGTTGAACAGCTTTTGATTTTCGTTATTAACTTTGGTTATTAATTCTGGGCGAGGACGCTGACGCTCTCACTCAACAACCTAGAGAGGTCGGGGGAGATATTTCTCCGGCCCAACAGGATCACTCAAGCATCAACTTCCGCATTTGCTGAATCCATTCCAATGGAGGTACAGGTAAGTCCTACTACGGAGGAAACAATTACCTCTGATATTGAGAGGGAGCTGCTCAGCTCTCCAAAAGATCAAGAGCACCAAAGGCACTCTGCTGGGGAAGAGAAGAAGACTGTCAAAGATGGGAAGAAAAATGTTCAAAAGACTCCTAGGAGAGGGAGTAGAGTATGAGACCTCTTTGACAACGGTACTGTGGGACTTAAACATCCCCGTAGTTGCGCCAGAAGAGGGAGGGCCATCCACTTCCAAGGCATCATCCAAACGATTACGGTCAGACCACAGCTCCCACGGAGCAAAAGCGAAAAAAACAACGGGACGAGGAAAGAGACCGATGTTATTCAGCGCTGTGGAAGAAGGTATCAGGATAGGAATAATCCACTCTGAATACTCAAACCAGCTGATTGACAATGAGCATCTGGGCCATCATGGAAGCGGTCGAGAAAATCCCAGAAGAAGTCGACAGACAACTGAGGTTCCTTGGTTGCACACAACGGCCCGGGTGGTTGGTTTTAACCTGCGTCGATCAGGAGAGTCGCAACTGGCTCAAGGCGACGGTGAAAACACTAGAGAAGGTGCAGCTCTCCGGACCGTCGAAGGGGTGGAAATGCCAAAACCTCATGTCTGCTCTCAGAAAGAAGGATCGACAGTCGACAAGAAGAACCCAGGAGGGCAAATCAACTCCAAGATCGAAGACGGTTGCAAGGAAAGGTCGATTCGTTCCAGGCGAGAGTGGGGAAATATCTGATTCGGAGGCTCTGGTTTGCAATTTGGGGACGGAAAGACCGGTCCCAGATCGGGAGGCAGATAGAACTACGGAAAAATGGTGGAATATCTGCTCGTGGGGGAGATACGATGCCTTTGGCTTTCGGAGAGAGGGTGGAGACAATGGCTCGCGGCCTAGGAGATGGAATTTCGAATCACACCGAGAAAGGGCCAAGGAGATAGAATTTCGAATGCCACCGAGAAAGGGAGAAATCCAGGCTCCGGTTGCTGAGCTAGGTGGTTTAAAGGGCACTCGGGAGGCGGAGAGCTCCACTTTCTCCCGGAGAAAAAACCTTCAACTTTCCGAGGGCACAGATCCATCAAACTTATACAGACGAATCTTCAACAAGCAAAAGCCGCATCCTACACCATCAGTCGAATATTTGACAATGAGCTCCTAGACGTGGACCTAATACAGGATCCATGAACAACAGGATCAGGCCGAATAAATGGGTTGGGGCAATATTCTTGGTAAGATTATGTTTCACAGCTTGGAAAATAAACCTGAGGCATGTATCTTACTAAAAAAAGACATTAATGGCTTACTACTGAGACGGTGTGACCCCGGGTCTTGTTAGATTACATATATTCCTAGATCTCGGTGGGAAGGGGGAGTGTTCTTTTCATAAACAAAAAAAAAAAGAAACTAGCTTGATGAAGTCAACTATGGAAAACATCAGAACATCGTCTGAGGATGGAATATCATTCAGAAGGAGCACATCCCAAGCAGGTAGTTAGAATCATCATCTGTACTTCCAAGAAAAGGGTTTCCGATAACAAGAATCAAGCAGAAAGTAAGTAAAACTCCTTCGATGATTTCTTTCCCCTCTCCGCCACTCAAGTTATGGAATTGTACGACAACTGATAACAAGTCTAAGACTGTATGAAGAGAACAAGGTGAGTATGAATCACTTCATAGGTATGAGGTCCATACACTTTTTAGGTAACGTTGTATGTACTTTCTACGATGCAACTTCAGCACTACGCTACCATCTCCCAATCACATTTTTCTAACAATTTGTCATCTAGAATTGAAATACACACTCCATTGATGAATCTGAGCTACAAATATCCATCTTTGGAACAGAAAGGACAAATCTGGGAACATTATAGAGATGAGGATATTCAACTCAACTTCAACGATACCCTGTATTGTTCCAATAATATTTCTCTGCTGAAATGACTCCCTTTATTCTAAAAAAATTTTCATGTAGAATTTCTAAGTATTAAAACCAAATCTAGGAAATATTTCGAACATGTAGGATGACATTTCAACTTCTACACTACCCTGTCGTCTTCCTAGAATATTTCTCTACTAATCCAATATATCAAATGAAAGAATGCACTTTTTCTCATCAAGCTCATATACTTTTTACCCACCTTACTGAGCTTGAGGTGGAAATAGAGTTCCAAAGTAAAATTTGTCCTGTAGCTTGAGTTATCAACAAGACGTCAAAGACGGAAGTTATGGCTAAAATTTGGTAAATGCCGTATTTATTCAGGAGAGAAACCTGGTTCCAATTGTAGAACAGATATCTTAGACCACTTTCATACAAGTTTCAGATTGCAAATCCATTCGGTAAATTCGAAAATTGGCAAATTCCAGTCGGAAAATTGGGAGTTCTTAGAAACAAAATGCGTCTCCCTGGATACGATACCCACACAATACCACAACCTCCGGAATAAACCCCGTCGAGGTACCCACACAACACCACAACCTCCGGAATAAACCCCGTCAAGTACCCACACACACCACAACCTCCGGAATAAACCCCGTCGAGGTACCCACACAACACCACAACCTCCGGAATAAACCCCGTCGAGGTACCCACACAACACCACAACCTCCGGAATAAACCCGTCGAGGTACCCACACAACACCACAACCTCCGGAATAAACCCCGTCGAGGTACCCACACAACACCACAACCTCCGGAATAAACCCCGTCGAGGTACCCAACACAACACCACAACCTCCGGAATAAACCCGTCAGGAGGTACCCACACAACACCACAACCTCGGAATAAACCCCGTCGAGGTACCCACACAACACCACAACCTCCGGAATAAACCCCGTCGAGGTACCACACAACACCACAACCTCGGAATAAACCCCGTCGAGGTACCCACACAACACCACAACCTCCGGAATAAACCCCGTCGAGGTACCCACACAACCACAACCTCCGGAATAAACCCCGTTGAGGTACCCACACAACACCACACTCCTCAGGAATCCACCCAGTGTAGTCCCATACCCTCACTGTCGTTTTGGAATAAGCTTAGTGAATATCCATGGCCTATGTTAATTGACTGATTTCAAGTATAGGGCGTAAACCCCAGGTGAAAGTGTATGATTAATTATTAATTTTGAGATATTTGATCTTCCGATTGAGTTATTAAAGATTGACCCTCATAGACCAATAAAATCGTGGGACAAATATTGAACACTCATTTATATATTGCCATGTTCTAATATAGTTCTTCCTTAGGTACTGGGAAGAAGAGGACGGATCCAAAATGGAATTTAAATTACAACACAATTACCTTCGGGAAGTCCAGGTCCGTAACGAATAGAAATGATAACTACTTTCGATTATTCAAATTTTCAACTAAATTCCTTTTTGATATTAGCCATTCATTATCACAACCCAGTCAACTCGTTAAATTATAGAGTCAGCATTTTCGGACAATTAGTCTGTGTCTTACTTATAACATCAGTAAAATAGAAATTGTAGTACAACTGTGAAATAGTGGAACTGAATATGTTTATCATTGTCTCATTGTTGCTTCTTGCCATAGATAAATCCCGGTTTTACGCAACATTAGTAATACTAAAAAGTGACCGTGGAAAGTAACGGGTTTGTGGGTAGGGGTGCACTCCAATACATTTATGTCCATCATCGGACGATGTCCCTGCAAACTTCTTGATGTGGGGCGAGGTAAAATATATTAGTGGACTATTCACACATGTTGTCGGGAGTAAATTCTATAGGAATTTGGGTAAGATATCAGACTAATGAATTTTTAGACAGTCTCACAAATTTGTATTTTGACTACCTCAATAAACAACAGTCCGTCCTCCTGGACCTCAAAGAATATTGTAAAGATAGGAAAATTGAAATTTGATAATTGTTCCTGGTTTGAATCTAGAATACTTAATGGTGGAATATATCTAGGTCATATTAGTCGAAGCCTATCAGTACCACTTTAAATCCTCAAGTTATAGATATATTGGTCTAGAATTGATTTTTAGTACTTGACTACGGCTCAACACGACAGTTTGATAGCTAAATTGAGAAATGTTGGAATGAGTATGTTTGTAGTGCTACAATGTTACTTCTGCTAAGCATGGATCCGCTTTACGCCTAAAACTCTATATAAAAAATAGAACGTACTGTAAAGAGTGGCCGAGGATGGTAACGGGTTGTCTAGTATGGGTGCACACAAAACAATCTCGGACCGGTCACTAGTCCTGTGAGTCTAGCAACTCCTTGGTTGCGTGCTGGAAATGTACTATAGTCTTCATTCTCTCAATTGGCGATAATCAATCTATGAATATACCCGTGGAAACACCAGCAAGGTGTTTTGGGCATGAAACAATGTTACAACTACAGATATATTCCGATCACCTTAATATAATCCAATTTTCATTACTTCAGTAACACTTTACATAGCAGTATCTACTCAGATTCTAAACTCAGAGGCGAGATTTTTATAAGCTTAACTTTTATACTTTGCAATAGTATCTTGTGGAAAATGTAAAACCTTTAATCGATTAATTGTTTTCAAACAAGTGGAGATTGTAACTCTTGGCTTTAATATATGTATTTATTTAAGTTTGTCTTTTATTTCTCTTCATGCTGAACAGAACTTTGTATCCTAAAGAACACAAAAAAATATACACAACGTGGAAAATTGAGGGTCCGTCCTTTCAAGGGTCTTTTATATAAGGCTGTGTGCCGACAAAAAAATGCTATACTAGGCCATCTTCTGAGTAGATGGATTGCAGATCCTGCTACCTGAGAAGTGGCGCTGACTATCTAGACGATCACAACAAAAAAAAAAAGGAAAGGAAAAAAAAAGGTTGAAAAATTGAAAGTCGACCAGAAAATTTAACAACTATATAATACCGGGGTGGGTTCGGTTACACTACCTTCAGATTTATGTTCCGAAGACGTGGTGGCAGCACAATTAACAATTCACACGGAGCAGGGGCGACTGGAACATAGGAGCAAAAAATCCTCACTACACTGGTGAAGAACCAAGTCCGCCATTGTAGGAGAAACAGCATGCAACTCATCGTGGGGTGCGATGCAAACGCACACCTCACCGTCGGATGAAGTACAGACATAAATAACAGAGGTGAGCAACTTATTGAATTTATATTAGCTGAAGGGTTCATTGTTCAAAATATCTGCTCAGAACCAACCTTTGTGACTAGCAACAGACAGGAAGTTCTAGATCTGACGGTTAGTACGAGGTACATGAGTAATAAAATAGCCGGCTGGAACTTCTCCACAGAACCATCGTGCTCAGACCATCGACACATTATATTTATTGAATTCGATGTGGAGGCAGTTACTCGATAAAAGATACAATATCAGAACCCCAAATGAATGGACTAGGAGGGCTTCAGCGCAACACTCAGAGACAGTATGGGAAACGATATTCGTGAAATAAGAAATAGTGTTGAGCTGGCAGTGAATCATATTCAAAGCTCAGTCCTGACCACCTATCAATCAAAAGATGATAGAACAACCTCTTGGTGGAGCAAACACCTAGGAAAGGGAAGCAGAAAAGGAGGCACTTCAACAGACACAAATAATCAAGAAGCTGGGAAGAATACCACTCTAACCTGAAGGTATGTCCATAGTGCACAACTTCCTGCTTCCCGCTTTACCGGTAGCGAGGGCGAAAAAAAGAATGAATACTTATTGGTGCGGTCATGTGCACCTGCTTCAACCCGCGTAAGACGCTTCCACCTGGTTTCACCGGAGTAAATTATTGTTTCTTATTTATTTTATGGAAAATATTATCTGTTGTTAACGAAATAACCAATAGATCTTCCCCTGTCAGCTCCATGATGCCAACTGAACGGACGCATACGCGAGTGATGCTTTATTGCCACCACCAGCTAGAATCGCGCGAGTTTACCTTGCTGTTTACAACTGCCATGGTTTAAGTGGTTGAGCGGAAAGCGGTGCACTATGGAAACCAATAGGGAATCTTTGGAAACTCTGCCAGGTATATCAATATACTCACAAGCGCAAGAATCCAGAAGATCCTCATCAGACCAGCAGCGGTAGAATGGACCATCAACTGTTTCGAATTTTTTTCTGTACTATTACCGAATGGGGCCGAGATACTAACGCCCATACTCACTAAACTTTTTAGAGCCAGCCTGACTTGGGAATACCTACCCTCGAACTGGACGTCGAAACGGATTGTGTATATACCTGAAGTCAGGAACAATAAAACCCTTCCCAAATCCCTTCAAAGGCGAGGTCCCGAAGGAATTCCCTCGCAGCATCTACCAGTACGCTTACCAGGTAAGTATGCTTACCAGGTAGGTAAACAGAAACTGCGTTAGACAACCTCGTCAGGAAACTGAACGACTCTCTGAGATGCGGAGGAATCGCTTACAGCCTTTCTCGACATCGAAGGAGCATTCAAGAATGCACTAAGATATCCCTATTCAGAGCTGCAATCAACAAAGGGATATCCGAAACTGTTTGTAACTGTATCGAGGTGATGTTAAGATATAAAATGATTTCGAGTTCCCTTCGCCAGGAGAAAATCGTGGCCAGGGCGATGAGAGGCTATCCACCGGGAGGAGTTTTATCCTTCTACTGTGGGCACTTCTCGTAGACGATATGATCAGGACCCTTATGGCGGAGGGTATCGAAGATCAAGCCTACGCTGACGACATAGTTATAACGGTTAGAGGAAAGTTTGGAGAGGTGATATCGGACAAACTCCAATCGGCTCTTAGGACTTTCATGAGGTGGTGTGAAAAAGAAGAATTATCAGTGAACCCCATCAAAACAGTGATAGTACCATTCACCAGGAAGAGGAAGCTAGAATCACTAAGAAAGCTGGTCCTCTATGGTGGAACAATTTCATTCAAGGACGAAGTCAAATACCAGGGGTAATTCTAGATGAGAAACTCATGGGAATGCTCATCTAGAAAAGTATCCAATAGAGCAAGGCAAGCCTATGGCCTTGTAGAATAATGTGTGGGAAAACATGGGGAATACAAACCCAAACAAATGTATTGGCTTCACCTCACAATGGTAAGACCTATGGTCACCTACGGACGGTCATCTGGTGGAGCTGAGGGACACACAAGAATGCACGAGAAAAGCTCAATGAACTCCAGATGCAAGTTGTCTGATCATAACAGGGTCAATGTCCACCATCCCGACAGCAGCAATAGAAGTCCCCCTCAACATCCCTCCTTTGCACATTTGCTTAGAAAAGGGGAGACAAGGTGAGTGTATTCAGAAACATATCAGGGTTAACGAGTAATAGGGGAGGAAGTTGTAGCAGATCGAGAACGAGATGAAATCCAATCCGATTCTAGCAATGCCATCAGACACAATGATCACCCTATACAACTTTGATGACCTTATGAGAATCTCCTACCGGAAAAGATGAATGGGAGACGAAAGAATGAGATCTCATAAGGGCCAATCTACAATGGTACATAGACGGCTCCAAAACGGAAAACAGGTTGGGACCGGAGTACATAGTACAGCCAAAATTTAACATTGGGTAAACCTAGGATAGTACGCCACAATTTCCCTGGCAAAATTCCATGAAATTGAAATCTGCCTGCAATAAATTCTGAACTGAAACAGTAAAAATCAAAATCATGTCAAAACAAGCAGCACTGAAAGCTTTGGAATCAAGTCGGATAGAATCAAGATTAGTATGGAACTGCCTGAAAGCCCTTCAAGCGTAGGCAGAGACAACAGAATAACTCTGCTATTGGTTACGGGATATAAAGGCTTCGAAGAAAATAAGAAATCCAACATTATGGCAAAAAATGACTTCATAGGGGCCAGAGCCCTTCTTCGGAATATCAAAGAGCATAATCGAAAAGTGTTTTCAGACTGGACCGAGCGGAAAAACGCGAGTACTGGTATGAAACAGTGGGACAGAAATCCACTCGAAGGCATTTATGCAAACCCTTCGAAAAGAAGAACAGCAGCTCTGTTAGAACTGAATTGGAAAAACCTGAAGATCATAACCGGACAACTGACAGGTCACTGAAAGCATCTTGAAAAAAATCGTACTTGCTTTTGCCAAGATTTGTGCAGATGCAAGGGTCTGGAACGAACACGATTCTACCCTTATGGATTACGGGCAGCTAGAGCCCAAAGACCTGGAAAAGGTATTACGGAGCGTCATTATCGACTTCGTCAGAAGCGCGGGACTTGAAGGTGGACGCTAATTTAATTAGGATCGAGCTCCAATAAATCTACGAAGGTCGCGGTGGAAGGCGTGGTTATTGCCCCACTCGAAAAAACCTAATCTAACCTATCAACTTTGATCAATAATGATATCATTATTAAGCACTTATTTTAGAAAAATAAATTTCTCGGGATAAAAATTATAAATAATAATCATTTCTAATGATAATGAATGATAAATAAAACATTTTGATTTGTTATTTTCTAGTTTCCTTCTTCAACGCCAGATTATTTTGATTATATAATCACACTAAAATCGGATACTCCGTTAAAAAAAAACGTGAATTTCTCCCCCGGGCCCGCTAATGTCACTAGATTGGTCTGAATGGTACTTAATGCAAAAATGATGGAAGTAAGTGTTTAACATCAAATCGGTAAAAAAACAACACAATATCATTATAGAAAAAAGTAATTTTGACGTTTAAAATTAAATTTACTTTTTCTTTGCGCAATTTAGAAAAAAAATTGTGGATACATAGGTTTATATCGCAATACTGGACAAATACATCACTACATCTAAAATGTTATAGAAAGCAAAAATCCTCACCGTCAGATCTGCGTATGCATGTGTCAAGGAAACAGGATGATCATCCGCTTGCAAAACCAATGGTCTTGCAATAACAGAAATATACTGCAAAACAGATGCCGTAACTTGTTCTAAACTTTTCACGGAAGTATAGTAACCTGAAAAGTGGTTTTATTTAACAGTACCAAGGAATAAAAATATATTTCATATACACAGTATCCATGGACGTTTATCATTTATCTTATTCATGTTCAGTGCTGTAATCCTGTATATAGGTGTCCTCAATAGACGGTGAAATCCAAAATATCGGAACTTGATGTCCCCAGTAATTCAAAAGTCATTAGAAGATATAATAAGAACCTTGGTTACACTGGTCGACAAAAATAATAGTAGTTTCGCATTTTGTACAGTAATGCACTCCATTTTACAGCATAGCAACCATTACAGCATAGCAACCATTACTGCATAGAAACGTCAGTATTATTTGAAGGAAACAGGGAAAGGAAGTTTGTCAAAAATTTAAAATTGTTTAGGAATGATATTTTACCAACAAATGGCATGATTATCTCATTTTTAACTGTGGACTGATATTTTAAAATTTGAGAGCTGAATTTATTTGGATTCTATCAACCGTTGTCAATTACAAAAATTATCCTGTTTTGATTGCCAAGTTAACGACTATTCAGACTACTGCGTTTTTTTTAGATTTTCTCAGTAACTTATTATAAAATAAGTGAAATAATTAATTATTTACGAAATGCGAAAAAATAGTATACGCACTTCGTCAGGAAAGTGATTTTACTTGACTCGTATGGTATTTAAATCCTCGCTTTGCTCGGATTCAAACTAACCATACTAGTCAAGAATAATTCCACTTTTCTGAACTTGATATGTAATATATATATATATATATATATATATATATATATAAAACGAGGTTTCAGCGGACGAATCGGAACGCTTTCGAACTAGGCGCCAGCAGAGTCTGGAATATGGAGATGATGTCCACTAAAGCCATTTGCGTTCGTGTTGCATACAGCATTTTTTTTGTATCAATTTATCAAATAAACAGAACGGGAACGCCACACATATTTTCTCGCCGTGTTAACAGATTTTTTCTTAC
This sequence comes from Gonioctena quinquepunctata, assembly GCA_018342105.1. NCBI lineage: Eukaryota > Metazoa > Arthropoda > Insecta > Coleoptera > Chrysomelidae > Gonioctena > Gonioctena quinquepunctata. Next base: position 70,909 of record JAFIRS010002851.1, on the reverse strand, counting down.
GACGCTAGTCATGAAATGTCGTTCATATAAATTACTTTTATATTATACATTCCATAGGAACACTAATAGATATTCTAGAAATATTTTTTTTTTAGTTTCTCCATTTAATTTTTTTCCCGGAAAATAGGTAATACCATATTTTTGGACCATTTCTATAGACATTTTAGAAGTTTGAAAAATATATTCATCCACTTGTTTTAAGTAAATAATCCTCAATGTTGAAGTCAGAAAAATGGAATAGAGGGCCTGGAAAATTTGTGGAGAAAAGCAATATACCAAATTTCCACTATTCCAGAAACGAATAGATGTTTACATGCTCTATGATTTTTTCTCAGAATCGCTGGCGAGTCAAAAGAAATCTCGCATTATGATATACATTTTCAAATGCCATACGTTAGTGTATTAGGAGTCATTTAAAAATATAGCAAGATATTGTTTATCAGTGCTGGAAATATTAGTGTTCATTGTTCCTGAAATAAGTATTAATGTAACGCCCTGTATGAACAAGGTCGTCTTGGAAATGAAATATTTAAGAATTTTACAAGCATTGATTTGGAAACGTCGCTAGGGGTGAATAACTTAACACCCTTTTTAATAATTTACACATACCAACGACCAAGTTCCATGAGCCGAAATCGATGACCCATTGGAATGTAATGAAACTACGGAAACACCGAACTAGATTAGAAATGAACAGTTCATAAATCATTCAAATATATGGGTAAGTGACCTGCCGATAGAAAAACAAACGCATTACGTGAATCATTAATTTGAAAATCTCATATTAAATGTCAGCTAAGCCCTCGTTTTGAGCGTCGAATAAATCGACCACATAGTTGTAGGTTCGTATTGTGAAGCTTGATCCACAAAATAGCACAGTAATACGTCTTCCGACCATGATGTAGCTTCTTTCCATTTTACAAATTTCTCACAAATTAAATACCTTTCTTCAGACTTCGCAGGTAAGCAGCTTGCGCTTCATATATAAGATGTTGTGGTGTACTTGTATTTTTTTGCTCAAAACTCTTTTTTTTCCATTTCAGTCTTGTATAGACATCTGTCAGATTACTTAATGGTTTGAATAACAATTGTGTAGCGATTCACAATAAACAAAAGCTATTCTGACGGTTAGAATAATTCCAACTTCATGCATAGGGCAGAAATTCGATGAATTTTAAAATGCCACATGAGCACAAGGATGTTGAAGAAGCCAGACCCAATGATCTTAATATCCTATTTTATTGAGGAATACTATTCAAAATCACATGAGAAGTATTACCTAAATGCGCAAACCCCTTTTAAATGTTCAAGGTCTGAAAAAAATGGCGTGTTTATTGAATATATTTAAGAATACTTCCGAAAAGCCAGACAAAAAAAAAGTTGCAAGTTATGGGTAGCGAGCCAGGGATCTTGCGCGTTGTGCCATGATTGGCTGCTAAATGGATCACGTGACTCTGTATATAAGTTCCCAATACTGAGGCGGTGAATTTTGCATTTTAGAGAAGTTTATTTTTTCCATTTTCTATTGTAATTATTAAGTAATTTTCTGCTATGTTATCGCAAATCTGTAGGAGAAAACCTGGATAGAGTTTTTTAACAGATATCACTCTAGAAATATGAATGAATGAAATCAAAGCCAAAAAGATAATTATTCTTTTGTTTTTGAATAATGCTCAATTTGTAAAAAATACTGGATCTAGAGCATTCACGTAACAAAAAGGGGTAAACATTGAAACAAAAGTTGTTAGTTGTTATTATTTTGTTTCTTATTCAGATGGCCCAAGTTTACTCTAAATTGCAGGGTCATTTTTGGTAACAAATGATCTACGTAGTTTCAGAATTAAAAAATACAAGCAATTTCTGAAATACTCTATAAAAATGAATAGTTATTTAATCAACTAGTATATTAATGGTGGCGATTAATGATCGAGATATTTTAACGCGAGAGCGAAGCGAGATCATTAATCGCCATTTTAATATACGAGTTGATTACAAAAAAATTCCGTCGACCTCGTTCTTGGGGTCAACGAGAAATTTTCGATATTCATTTGAAAATACATAAATTTGACAGCGCGAAGGTAATATGATTTGGAATTTGAATTCGTGTATGTTCAGTTGCCTATACCACAATGATGCATTAATAGAGAAATCGACCATTAATAGTTTATTAATGGTCGATTTCGGTGTATGTTTGGCTGCATATATCACAATCATGCATTAATAGAGAAATTGAAGGTTAATAGGGGTCATTAACGATCGATTCCGTGAAGACTCGTTAATACGAGGTCGCCGGAAAAAATATTTAACTCCATTTCAAAAATCTCTGAAACCCAAAAACTTGATATTTATAAAACCATCATTAAGTTGCCCCAAATACTAAAATGTTTATTGAAATTTTATGAAATTTATTTTAATATTGATCACAATAAATCACATTTTCCTGTCATGAAAAAAGAAATGTTTATCGACAAAGTTTTTTCAAATTATGTATTCACAATAATTTAATATAGATGTTAAAAATATAGAATTATCTCAATGTATCAAATCTGATGTATAATCTGCCTTTTTTTTCACTGACAGCACGACTTCGTGGTCTCAGGTATGAAATAAACATAAACCATGGGCGTTACATTTCTTGTAAATGTAAGACCGAAATTCAATGATACTTATTACGAACTTTTATACTATACACACGGATTTACTTAAGAGCAAGTTATGAGAATATGGTTAAATACCTACAAAATGAATATATAATAATACTAATAACTATTCCTCTTACCACTTGAAGGAATTGATGTAAATATTTTAGCACAATTACTATAGTAAATAGTCAGGTCGAAATAAAATATTTAGATGGAAATTCCCGAGATACACTTCAACTGTACATTCGTTTCTAAGAATCGGACATCATTACAAAATGAGGGTTCTTAGTTAATACCTCATAATTAAAATTTGCTTACTTCTTAGGTAAAACCAATATAATTCGAAATTGTTATTATGAAGGATAATGAATGCAAAGTGGATGTACCTGCCCCATTATAGAATCATTAGTTGGTATTAAAAGCAAATAAATGAAGGAATTCCTGGGTTTCCCCCGTCGGCTAGTTTCTACAAAATACAATAGAATACTGTTTTGCTGTGGAGGAATCCGTGACGAGCTACTGCTTATTCTTAGTACGTTTGTGATCTTTGAGTAGTGTTTATGAAAATGGCATCGGGTGCAAACTTTACACCAGTCGAACCCAAAACATTTGTTGCATACTCTGTAAGAGAAAGAACTATAGTGCTTAATATGCATGATGCACTTGTTTATCAACAACCCACGAGTTCCTTTCGCCAGATAGTATCTACATGTTCTAATACGACGAGAGTGAGTGAACGAACAATTTACAGGTTTTAAACGAGAGGAAAAGTGGAGACATTAGTGCACCAAAACAAAATTCAGGAAAGAAGCCACTATCAATCGATGACTTTGATAGGACCGCCATCCGGAGGAAAGTTCACTCTTTTATATAAATAAACAGATACCAACAATAGACAAAATTCTACAGTCAATTCAGGAAGACGACGATTTACCACAAGTAGGCAGAACCAAATTATGGAAACTATTACGCGAGATAGGATTTTCCTGGGAAAAGCAGAATAGAAAGTCCCTCCTTATAGATAAGGAAGAAATTGTGTGTTGGAGAAGAATTTATTCAAGGACGATCAGGAAGTATCGATCTGAAGGAAGGACAATTTATTATTTGGACGAAATATGGCTCAACGAAGGACATACTGTGCAGAAAACATGGGTTGACACTAACATAAAACCTTCCCGCCAAGCAGTCATGGAAGGATACTCCACTAGGTTAGCTGAACCGATCGGAAAAGGGCGTAGGTTAATTATCACCCATATTGGAAATGAGCATGGTTTGGTCGATGGAGGTTTACTGCAATTCGTCTCGAAATCAACAAGAGATTACCACGAGGAGATGAATGCGGATATGTTTGAGGACTACTTTTCACAAATGATAGAGCTGTTGCCGGCGAATGCCGTTATTGTTATGGACAGGAAGGCTTCCAGGCCTAAGGAAGCGTTGCCAACATCAAAATGGAAAAAAAATTGATTGGTTACAGCAGAAAGCTCTCCAACATGATAATAGCATGGTAAAAAAAAATTATCTATTGCGAAGCAACACAAAGCAAACTACAGACAGTACGTAGTTGACGGAATGGCTAAAGAAAAAAAGATGGTTGTATTACGATTTCCTCAATGTGAGCTCAATCCTATCGAGCTCATATGGGCTCAAGTGGAAGGAGACGTTGCTAGGACAACACTACTTTTAAATTGGATAATGTACGTCAGCTTCTTCTAGCATCGTTCTCCAAAGTGACAAGCGACAATTGAAAAAATTCTGTAAATCATGTATTAACAGAAGAAGTGGGATCTTGATAATTTAATTGACCAAACTGTGGAATCTCTAGTAATTTCAATAGGACCCGAAGATTCATCTGATTCGGATACCGATGATGACGGTGAAATGGACATTTAGGTAAGTAACTAAATACATTTATTACCATCACTATTTGCCCCTAAAACATTTTAGGTGAGCTGCCGAAGTCGCGCACAGGACGCAGTTATAATAGTTTGACAAGCGTAACTTTGATACATCCAATAATCGATGAATTGTCAATTAATACTCTAAATTTAATATTGTTATAAACGTGTAATGTTTCTTGGAAAGTTTTATAAATAAATAAATATTAAAAACATGGTTTACCGAACGCACGGTACTGATCAGTACTTTCACTATCGATGCTTTGTAATAATTTCATCGTTCTATTGTTATTAGAGATAAAACAGAGTGGACTAGAGAAGTAAACTCGAAAACACATGAAGTCCTATCAAAACGTGTTTGTTACCATGCAATTTATTTGAGCCGACGGTAAACAACTTTTCATAGATTTGCATTAATAATGAGGGCAAAGAGATCTTCGATGTAAAACATATTTTCTTCTACTCGTAGCAGCGAATATGATTTCTCGTCGATCTTGCGATTTTTTGGCCCTATGACTTTTTTATTGCGAATAATCGTCATTTTCAGTCCGTTTTTTATTTATGTTCGAAAAAGGTTTCATTACAATAGTCTACATTTGCAATCTAAATGAGCTTGAAACCCTAAAACATATCCTCTTTAACTGTCCAATATATTGTTATGAAACTGGGGTTCAAAAATAGTCCGATAAATTCAATTCGTTTCATTACACTATGAAACACAACTCAATAGTATACTTTAACAATACAATACTTGTTCACAATTACAATGCTCAACAATATTCCCAGAACTATCTTCTGACTGACTTCCGACTTCTGACTGACTCGCCTATCTCCTGTGACCCGCTATATATAGGACGGCCAAAATTTCCAGAACAGTGAGGATCGGGAATGTCCCATAACGTCATCGCTAACGGTTGGATTTCTTCTCAAGTGTTCGAGTAGCAGTTATCGAACATTTGGAGCATGACATCATCGGTAACGGTCGTTTCTCGAATTTTCCAATGGCGGTTATCGAATATGTGGAGCATGATGTCATCGGCAACCAGCACATGGGTGTACCCAGGGTATTTTCGTGATTTCCGTAACGATATTCTTCCATGAAACCTTCATATGTTCACTGTCTCTCCAGTTACAACAATTTCATCAGTCAGTTCGAGAATGTTGCACCTGAAAAACTGTCCTGACATATCTGGAATGTACTAAAACTCCGTTCTTTTGTTTTCAACGGATGATATGTTCCATGTATGTCAAATTTATATCCTGATGTGATCAGATATGTGTTTGGGTATACACAAATATATTGTTGTTTCCCTTTCCCTTTTTTTAATTCTATTTGTATGACTTATCTCACTAATAGTTTCCTCCTTCTTCTTTTATTGTGACACTCTAATATATTACAAACTGGAGCTCTTGCTATATGATATGTATTTATTAGAAGCAATAAAAATATTGATTGATTACAATAGTCTCGTAGTATTGCCATCATTAGAAGCAGCGTTATTGAAGACGTCAATATTATATTTACATAAAAATTACAAGAAATAAAATTTCTCATCTTCTATAATACCTATTATAATGTTTAAACACACCTCAATGAAAGCCAGTTAATAGTATTTTGAATTTTTATAGAAATTCGTTTTTTTTCTAAACAATATTTTGTTGTTCAAATATTCTTTGCAGCAAATTCCATGCACTTTAAAAATTCCAGCTTCTTCTTGTAAATTTCAGCGTGTCTTACAAAATCAATAACACTTTATACGTGTTGTTATGGAGTATGTCGCAGTGATACACGTAGTAAATCATTTTCGGAGAACTTATTATTATTTTATTAGTTTTCCAAATCCCAGTCCCCAATATCGTCGAAAACTAATTAAATCAACGGAACAAAAACATAAAAAAATGTGTCCTAAGTGTGCTCATGTGATTTGTGGGTTAAAAGATGTGGACGATGTGATGGTCGATTCGAACTGATTGATCATGTTGATAGAACATCCGTTTACCATCAGTTGTGTAAAAAAGAATCATTTCATCAGGTAATTTTTTGATCCATTTAATTGTTAATGTAATAGTTTGTGTTGTAACCTCGAATTATGCATGTTTTTTACAGGTAAAAGTGGTGTTTCGGAAATCACGAAAATACCCTGAGTCCACCCCTGTGCTGTTACAACCGTTGGCCCGACCCTTGGGAGTGACGTCTTGTTCCAGATATTCGATAACCGCCATTGGAAACTTCGAGAAATGGCCGTTACCGATGATGTCATGCTCCAAATGTTCGATAACCGCCATTCGAAGACTCGAGAAGAAAACCGACCTTTAGAAATGACGTTATGGAAATTCCGGCCGTCCTATATATAGCGGGTCATATGCGACAGGCGAGTCAGTCAGAAGATAGTCTTGGAAATATTGTTGAGCATTGTAATTGTGAACACGTATTGTATTGTTAAAGTATACTATTGAGTTGTGTTTCGAAGTGAAATAAACGGATTGAATTCATCGGACTATTTTTGAACCCCAATTTCGTAACTGAGAATTGGCAAAGCTGTAAAACAGTTGAATGAATGCTATATAATGTGTATGATTTGTTTCTGTATGAAATATCTCACTGAACCTTCAATAAAGTAATGAAAGGCTATATTAGATGCTTTTATAAAGCAGACTCTTATTTAAGCGCTATGAGCGTTAAATCAGCAATTTTATTTCACAGAATCTCCTTATAAGCAATTTAGTGCCAAAAAAAGCTTTAATATAGCTAGTTAGCTATATAAGTTGACGAAAAAAACTTTATAAGCTACCATAATATATCATTTACAAAACTTTAAGCGTAATGAGAGGTTCTCTTGTGTTACTTGGGCAGCTACTAATGAAATGCTAAGCGTCATTTAACTCCAATGGTGTCCCCCAAAAAAATCTTAATAATCGAATCATTGAATACATCAGGGTTTTCAAAAATCTTAAGTGTATTCAAATCAGAATCAGTGTCTATGGTGATCCATCATCTACCGATCACACGAACGTGAAAATATAAGTTTGTCTTTCATAAGGGCCTCCTTACCTCTATTTTCACATGATATCTGCTTGCTATCTTCCAAAATGGTGGCATCTTTTCCAATCATATAAGTGAATATTCGAACCGGTATGTTGGAGCCATTATTTAAGTGATTGTACCTCGCAATAACGTCGCTCATATTTGCGTTAATAGTGTCGGTAAGGATCATGATGGCTTGGTTGCAGTTGCTGTTGTGACCACTACAGTTTCTCTTCATTCGATACTGAAAAATCAGGACACGCTTTGTTAAAATACATAAAATTGAATATATTGAGCATTGTAGATTTGAGTATGCTTTTCCAATAGTCCAATCAATATTGGATGTCAAAGATAAATCTAAATTCTGGTCAGCTAGATGGAAACGAGACTATAATCCAGATCTGTTTTTTAACAAAGACCATAAAGGTACAGGGTACCCATCAATCCATCAACCACTTTGCCAAACAGCCAGCACAAACCTGTCAGCGTACATATTGGAATACAAATTGGTCTCGTAAAAAAAATGCCAAATTATAGATGGAATTTCAGAAAGGTGCGTTGGATAAAACTAACGAGAAACAACTAAGAAAGTTTTACATGTGCCCTCATCTCAGCCGTCAAGAAAACAATGGCACGTAGATACAAAAAAAGGTACATCTCGGGATGGAACGAAGAAACTAATAGTTAGGGAGGTGGCGAGCAAAATTTCGATATAATCGGCACACGTGGCAGACGTTATTAATAGCGAGAATAATACCTTTAGAAACATCAAGGACCGCGTCTGCCACCATGGTGGCGCTGCGTTGTCAATTGACAGCGTTTCAAAAATGTTTGAAAAAAAAGGTGTGCTATATTATGCGCACATGTCTGCCTCTGGGGCTGATGGTCAGAATCATCCTGTAAACACAGAAAATCGAAGAGGCAGACATCCAGGGCTCTGACTGTTGTAGTATTTGATTTTTTGAGTTATTTTTATGATTTAAAAAACTGTATATAAAGTGCAAACTCGGCAGACCTGAATTGTTCGATTAAAAACAATGGGAAGGACCATGGAAAAATAGTCTGCCAGCATGTTGCCTCTGCGTTTTTCATTGAGAGCGCTTCAAAAATGTAAAAAAAATGGGTGTGCTATATTATGCGCACATGTCTGCCTCTTGAACTGATATTTATATTTCTTATAAAAACCAAGAGAATCGATGAGGCAGACATCCAGGCCTGTGATATTCCAAAGGCAGACCATTTGAATTTTTTTCCAACCCGACGCTCGCGCCAAGTTACGAGTACAAAATTCTACGTCTACTGAATATTATTGAAAATAATTAATATAATCTTAGGAATGTTTTCAAAATCAAATCAAAATCAAAACGTGTCGTTATACGCTGCGCTGATACTGACGTCTTGATTATCATGCTCGGAAATATGGAATTTCTGCAGAGCTCTCTCAAGATTTGGATCGATTTCGGTACTGGCAACACACGTCGGTATATTGATGTTTCGCAAATTTATTCAAAGGTGGGACCTTTGATTTGCAGTTCCTTACCTGGTTTTCACGCGATCACCGGCTGTGATTATAATCCCGCATTTTTTCGAAAAGGTAAAAAAAGACCTTTTGAACGATTATTACAGTGCGAGGAATTGCAAAGAGCTCTATCACCATTGGGAATGTTGATATTGACGCTTGTGAGAGCGTTTTCGACATATTGGAATAATTCGTATGTCGTTTGTACAATATTAAAAAAACGAAGAAAGTTAACGAGGGCCGATACGAAATTTTCTCAAAAACATACGACGTCTCAAATGCCGCTGCATCTTTCAAACTTTCACCCCACAATTTGGACGCTTCAACTTTGCCCCCATGTCGCACTGAATTAACGGAACACTTCCTGAGGACTTTGAATATAACCAAAATTTGGAAGAATGCCCACGAAAAAGATCCTGTTGGTGATTTGGACCCGAATGATTGTGGCTGGGTACAAAAAGATGACGCGCTCAATTTTAGATGGTTCAAAGGAGAACAATTGCCCCGGTTCTATAGCGACGTCATATCCGAAGTTGAAGATCCCGAACATCAATCAGGAACACATTTTTTCGTTCAGATGTATAATGTAAATTTCGTGCCATAAAAATTGGAACACGTTGTGTATTTTTCAGACGAGGAAGGAGACATGGACGAAAACGCCGACATGAATGATCGGCAAGGTTTCTCGGATGCTAGCAAAGACGACGCTTCTTAAATATTCTAGTTTTTTTCCTTTTTAAAAAAATTTGCTCTCTAATGAAAGTTCCAAACGCATTTCGTTTCTGGTTGGCATTTTTTCAAAATATTTTTCCATATATTTCAGCTCCAGAAGTTGAATCGTTCGTGAGTTCAGCGAATGATATTAAACAAAATAATGATAGTTAAACTATAAAGAATCACAATAATCCAATGCCATACCCGCTTTCCCTTGATTCCGTGAAATTCAAACAATTGTACAGCTAAAAATCAGTGAGCAAAGTGTATGCCAAATGTTTTTTCGTATCCAGGGAGTCATAATGAAACGAATGGGCGCAATGAGAACCGTGTGCAAATGTCTTAATAGAGCTTTTTTTTACATTTTTACAACTCTGTCCCATGATAATGCAGAGCCCTGAATGTCTGCCTCTTCGATTTTCGTCGTTTCCAGGATGATTGTGACCATTAACTCCAGAGGAAGACATGTGCAAATGATTTAATACCCCCCTTTTTTAAGAAACTTCAACGCGCTGTAACGCGGAAACGCAGCGACATAGGACCTTAATTGACTGGACCAAATCAATTCGTAGTAATCTAAACTGCAATCCACCTCGATGTGAAACTTGTGCTAATCATATACCGAAATGCTCGCTACCTCCCTAACTATAAATAGTACCTCTACAATCAGTTTGAAACATGCGGAGATACGGAGGTAGCAGAACAAACTCATACAATCCTTCGACGATGCCAGAACAGAAAAGTAAAGGAAAACTGTGGAAAACACAGATTTCAAGAAATCTAGCCAGAAAGCATGGGCCTCGCTTGAGAAACTCGGATCCGACACACACAGACATTGCAATAAAGTTAGAATAACTCTCAAGAAGGAAACCTCTAAAGAAATTAAAAGAAAACTTAAATCGCGGAAAGAACAAGTACCCCTAAGATCACAAATCGCAGTTCCCTTCACATGTAAAAATAGGAAAGCAGTAGGTCCGAATAACATATGTCTGAACATTGTGGGAATAGTGGCTTTCGAATTTCTCCAACAACATACCGGGTACCTATAATTTAAAATAACCGAAAATTATGTCAATCCTAAAACAAGGGGAAATACCGGACAAGCCGGAATATTTCTACAGCTGGGGTGCTGATGCCACACTCTGAAGGTTTCAGCTCTGTCACTAGTGTATTATGTTGCTAAATATTGCTGTCCTGTCTAGCTCAACAGCAGATATGAAAATGAAGTCGATACAGAGCTAAACAACACTATGCAAGTCATCTTTGGAGCAGTAAAATATAAAATCAACTCCTCTGCCGTGGATCCCAGTCCTTTGCAAAATTGTTCCATTACACTTCAGACATCAAATCTCTTTGGCCATAGAATGGAGGAAAATAACTTCTAATATACGTCTTCCAATACACCGGGACATTTCAATCAATAACCCTCGTCTGGAGTCTCGTAAATCCTCCTGCAGATTAGCCAGGACCTTAAAAGAAGATCCTTCGACATATCGGGAGCATGGCAAGATGAGTGGCCCCAATTCAACCTAGCTGCAAACGTAAACATCAACTGAGACATTAAACCGGCGAAACTTTTCGTGTCACGAACCTATCACGAAGAGCCTGGATCACAGATGGGGCATACAAGATACACCTCAGTGTGGTTTCTAATTTCCAGAAGAGACTATACAACAGGTCCTATATCCCAGTCTGCAGAGGAATGAAGTATATTTAATTTATTACAGGTTTCAGTAGTAGTAGTAGTAGTAGTAGTGGTACTTTATTTAAAATAGGTAAGCCTTATATTCTAACTTCTTGATTACACAAAAAAAAATTACATCACATATATACATATACAGGGTGAGTCAACAGGATTCCCGTGGTTCATTGCTCCTTAATGTATCGCTATTTCGATTTCTTATATTTTTTTTGTTAAATGGACCATCTAAGACCTTTCAAAATTATTTTCATTCATACAGGGTGCATCATTGATGCGTGGCTAACCGAAGTTGTTCTTTTTCAAATGAAACACCCGGTATATTTTCATATATTCCGATCGGCTGTTCCATTGCCTGCTCAACGATTTTTTCAATTTTGAATTCCGTTGCGGAGCCGAGTGAAGATAATTGGGGAATCGTTGGTCGATATGATGATGTTCATTGATAATACCAAGAATTTGCAATAACTTGTATAGGATGTTCGACACAACAACACAAACTTAGCCATTTTCAAACACCGATATTTTGTTTTTTTCAAATGGAACACCCTGTATATTTTCATTCAAATCAACTCCTTTTTAATGACTCTACACTTTTCATCCACGACGTTATGTACCTTAAACAACCTGTTTCCAAGATATTCTGGTTTGAAGGAATTGTTCAATATCAAATCAACAATTCTATAGATTTTTTTATCTACATGTTTGTTCTTAGAAAATACTGATACTGAATGATGTTTCAATTATTTTTTTTCATTTTCAAAAGCATTCTTGGCAACTTAACTATCATAGCAAAAGAAATTTTTAAATTAACAATTTTTTCTAGTTTAGTTATCCATGACTACCGCTGAAAAAATGACTATCGGAATTTGTAAATAGAGGTAACTGTCAAACTACAATCCAGTTGTGTTAAAAATTATTGTGGCATTATGAATTATCGTTTAGAGGACATGGTTAAAATGGTGTATGCTTTGGGGGAAAGTGATGGCAATTGCTTACTGGCATCTAGATTATACGAACAAAAGTTTCCTGAGAGAAGACATCCAGACCAGCGAGCATTTCGAAACCTCAAAACAAGATTTGAGGAAACCGGAAAAGTATTTTACAAAAAGTTTGAACGTGCTTGTCCTGTAACGAATGATGAAAATGCTCTTGATATTGCATTGCATATTACCGAGAATCCCCATGTGAATACACGTATTTTGAGTAGGGAGTTGGGAATATCTCAAAGTAGTGTTTCTCGGATGGTGAGAAAATGCAATTACCATCCATATCATATGCAGTTAATGCAAGAGCTGACTGGAAGAGAATTTCAAGAGCGAATGCGGTTTTGCCAATGGGGTGTAGATAAAATCAACCAAGAACCTAATTTTTTTTAGTATGTTCCATTTTCGGACGAAGCCACGTTTCACAACAATGGCCATGTGAATCGGCATAATATGCACTATTATGCAACTGAAAATCCTCATTTTGTTAGATATGTCAATCACCAACAACGTTGGTCACTGAATGTTTGGGGAGGTATCATTGACGGCGTGTAATTGGGCCCTTTTTTTTCAACGGACATCTCAATGGAAGAAAATATCTAAGATTTCTGCGAAGTCAGTTATCAAATTTATTAGATGATATTCCATTGGCAATAAGGCAGAGAATGTGGCTACAACAAGATGGCGCGCCTGCACATTACCACACTGATGTGCGGGAATACATTGATAATGAATTCCGTGAAAAATGGATAGGTAGAGGAGCGCCAGTTCAGTGGCCTCCAAGGTCACCGGACCTTACAAAAATGGTTTTTTTTCTATGGGGATACATTAAATGGGTTGTCTATCAAACTCCGCCTACAACTCCTGAAAATATGAAAGTAAGAATTCGTACTGCTTTCAGGGAAATTTCAGAGGACATGCTGGCACATGTGGATACTAATTTTCGAAACAGATTGAGAGTGTGTATTGGTGAAAATGGCAGGCACATTGAACATTTGCTGCATTAATTATTATTTTCTGTTAGATTTGAATAAATATGATTTTTATGCAAAGTTTAATTCCAAATATGATACCAAAACATGACATGAAGAATGAAAAGTGTAGAGTTATTGAAAAGGACTTGATCCAAATGAAAATATATAGGGTGTTCCATTTGAAAAAATCAAAATACCGATGTTTGAAAATGACTAAGTTTGTGTTGTTGTATCGAACATCCTGTACAATTTATTCCACATTCTTGGTATTCTCAATGAACATCATCATATCGACCAACGATTCCCCAATTATCTTCACTAAATATTTCAAAATGTGAAATAGGTAATTTTTTGAAAAGAAGTCTACAAAATAGATTTCTTTTGAATAACTCGGGAACGCCGCAACGGGATTCAAAATTGAAAAAATCATTGAGCAGCCAATGGAACAGCCGATCGGAATATATGAAAATATACCGGGTGTTTCATTTGGAAAAGAACAACTTTGGATAGCCACGCATCACTGATGCACCCTGTATGAATTAAAATAATTTTAGAAGGTGGTCTTAGATGGTCCCGTTGACAAAAAAAATATAAGAAATCGAAATAGTGATACATTAAGGAGCAATGAACCGAGGGAATCCTGTTGACTCACCCTGTATAAAAAAATTAAAATATCACTGGCAATTGATAGCTATGCAGGACAAGACAGTAATAGATTCAGAACCCTATACCAATAATAATACTACTACTTATTTAGGTGATAGGAAGGGGTTAGTATATGATAAATACATAAAAACTTACAGCCGTAGAATTTTCAGCTTACGTTTCAGAGAAAAGTTGTAGGTATTAATAAAAAAAAATAAAAAATTTAAAAACCCGACTGCATAAAAAGTGAACTTTAAAAAAGATGGTCTAGAAAATATTGTCGGAAAATTATGTTTTAAGAGGTTAACAATCTCACGCAGTCGGAGGCATCTTCTTTAATTTAATGAAGATATATTATTGCCTCCGACCGCGTGAGATTGTTTACAGTATTAAGTTTAATAGTTAACCTCTTAAAACAATTTTCTGACAATATTTTCTGATCATCTTGTTTCCATCTTTTTTAAAGTTTACTTTTTACGCAGTCGGCTTTTTAATTGTTAATTTTTTTTTTATTTTACACATTTTAGTTAGGGTTATTCACAATATGGCGTCTGGTTTTCGCCATATTGAATTTTGTCACAATATGGCGTCTGGTTGTCACCATATTGAATTTTGATTATTACTGTCATGTCTTTATTCACAATATGGCGTCTGGTTGTCGCCATATTGAATTTTGATTACTATCATGTGATACTCGCAAGATCAAGACAGTTCGAATGACGTAAGAATCATCAAAATCCGCCCACGCGTTTGGTCTCTACAGCGCCTCAAAGGAACAAACATACATACATACATACATAGGCTGATAAACACATTACCCTCCTTTGCGTCGAGATAATGTGAAAAAATAATCTCCATTGCACTATTCTAGAAATGTTAATAACTTTTGCAATAATTTTTATAAGTGATGTGTAACACCTTGGTTAGGAGGGCATTATGGGTCTTTATAAGTGTGCCAAATTTCAGCTAGATCGATTTGATAGTCTATAACAAAAAATTAAACCGACGAAATACGAAACTGAAAAGTAAAAATAAAATAAACATTCTTAGTCTCAGTAACTAATCTCCTAAACTAATGCAAGTAACTAATTTTGAGTCGGCGAACAAACAAGCAAATGAATTAGGTAAGGCGTAAAATGATGGCATCGAGTTGCGCGGTGACATTCTGATAATTGTTTTGAAGTAATTTAATGATGTTCGTTGATTGTTCATTTGGCGCCGACTCAAAAATTAGTTACTTACATTAGTTTAGGAGCTTAGTTACTGAGACTAAGAATGTTTATTTTATTTATTACTTTTCAGTTTCGTATTTCGTCGGTTTAATTTTTTGTTAAAAAGTTTTTATTTTAAATCTACTAATTACTACCTACTTGTTTTTTGATTACTTCCAAAATACTTACTTACCCACCTTACTTCAACTATTACCAGTTAAATAATATGATTATCTACTTTTACTATTTGTTGTAATATAAATTATTTTTGTTGTTCTGGTTAGTTTATTTCATTACTTTGTATATCATTCCATCCTCTCATAGAATATAATGATATTGTGATAATGACACTAGCGATCTGTCATTGTCAACTACATATGTGTGCCAATGTTCACAAATGAAAAATCAATTATTCCCTATTTTTCTACCCGTAAGGGTCGATAATTCCATTCGAAATCCAAATATGATCAACTATGAGGTATACCCTATCTGCCCAAACCAAGGTTAAGGCCAATTGAGGGTATCAATTCCTTATTTTGCTACCCTTAAGAGTGAATTTCATCTTTTAAATTCGAATGGGACCAACTTCAAAGAAAACCCTATCCACTGGAAAAGGAATTATTGGAATCGGACGCCTCAGTGAAAAGTTATGCGTGATCATACATAAAAAAAATAAGCCTTTATCATAAAGATAATCAAGTTATTCCATTTGTTTGTAAGCAAAAAAACATCCCTTTTTTAAACGGACTTTCATACAAAAATTTTTGAAGAAATTACATATTTCTTCAAAATACCTTGAAGTTCACCTCTCAGGAATACATTCCATTTTGTTAAACATCTCTAGATCTTGCCTATGACGATTGTTTGAATGAACAGCATTTCTGATAAACAACAATGCAATTACTCATAAACTATCAAGCCGATCTGGCTGAAATTTGGCATACTCATAAAGACCCATAATTCCCTCATAACCTAGGTGTTATACGACACTCAGTTAATAATAATCATTGCAAAAGTTATAAACATTTCTAAACTACTGCAGAAAAGAGGGTTTTTCACCAATATCTCGAGACTTTATTTATCGATTTTAACGCATGAAAAATTAAATTAAATCATCAATACAACTTTTCTCTAAAACGCAATCGGAAAATTCTACGACCCAAAAATTGAATTTTCCAACTTTTTTATATACTGTTGTTTCCTAATCGCAACTATCATTGCTTAATTTGTTATAAACATTTAAAAGCAAAAAACCGTGTTTTTTTTTATTTTTCGCTTGTAACATGAAAACTAATGAAGCAATCTCGATGCTCTCAATGGACGAATTGTAGAGAATCTAATTGCGAAAAAAGGAGCCTCAACACGACTCGATAGTATTATTAGTAACGGAGAAAAACCGGAAAAACACGGAAAAATCTGCGTTTAAAAAAAATCATAACACCACCATTTTTCAAGTTGTAGCGCATACTCTCGCAACAGATCAGTCATTGATATTCACTTCATGTATAAAGAATTCAGGAACTATTGGATCATTAGTTTTTACATAATTGCAAGTAGAAATATAATACTACAAAACGTCTATTCTCATTATGCGTTGAAATGCTACGAAATAGGTGAGAAATACTTGCAAACATGACCGAAAACGGGCGAACGCGTGAAAGCTGAGGTGGAGGTAGAGCAGCGAGAAGTGGAGGTAGAGCAGCAGATTCGTAACTTGCGGGTAGCGCGCTTGTATTACTATATATATACGCTTCCCCGCCTCTGCTGCCCTACCCCACTACTCAGCCGCTTTCCCATGATCGCCCGTTTTCAGTCAGGTTTGCAAGTATTTCTCACCCATTTCAAAGTATTTTAACTCAGAATGAGAATAGACGTTTTGTAATACTATACTTCTACTCGCAATATCTTTTTGCAAAATTGAAATCGGACCACCTATGACGCATCCAGGCATGCTCCAATAAAGTGCATTGAAAAATTCAAATTGCAATTATGTAAAAACTAATGATCTGACAGCGCCTGAGTTTTCTACACATGAAGAACATTCAATTACTACTTTGTCGCGGAGAGCCTGGCCTACAACTTCAAAAATGGCAGTGTTATGAATTTAAAAAAAATGGCGATTTTGTGGCTTTATTAGCTTTTTCTACATTACTGATTAATTACATATGGAATTTACCATATAATTAGTTTTAGCAATAGTAAAAGTAGTATTAGTACTGAGGAAGTGAATAAACAGATGATATCACAGAAGCTTTAGCTCCGAAGAAGCTATCGCCTGTACGTGATTTCATATGATTTCGAGTACATGTGGTTTCAAATATAAAATAAGAAGTAAAGTATAATCTAGAATATTTGGTAACAACAAACAGATATCTCTACACACGTATGCCTATACACAAATATACACACATATATTTATTTATCCAGGTAAGTATAATTGATAAAATTAGGAGTATGGGAGTACAGACTTGAATGTTAAAATTGATAAAACAAGTGACAAATGTATTACTCTTAGTAACTTTTAATAATGTTATATAGTTTGAATCATGATGAGGAAATCACTTGTTGAGAATATTCAGTAGATTTTCCCTTCGAATTTCCATAAGCCATTTTTCAACTTTTTGTTTGAATATAGTGATGCTTCTCTCACTTCAATTGGTAATATATCATAAACACGTTGCCTAATGTGTGTATAAAATCTTTGTCCTATGCGTTTAATACATCTTTTTTTGTGTGATTATATATTTATTTCTGGTGTTATATGTATGGGTATTGAAGGTTAATTTGTCTTTATTTTTTTGTAGGTATATTAATGCATTTAACGTGTATAGCTGAGGGATGTCAAGGACTTTATTTCCGCCAAAAAGTAGGTTGGTGGAATAATTCCTAGCTTTGCTGAATATTATTTTAAGAAACCTTTTTTGTATAATTTAAAAAAATGTCAGGTGAGTGTGTGAAATTCCTGTCCAGCCATATGATAGATGCGTCTGAACTAAGGACTGATATAGTGTTAGCATTGTCTAAAGATACAGTGTTAGCATCTGGTTTTGTGAAAGGTATTGCTTCATGATGCCGATCTATAACTATTCCCAGATATTTGGTACACTCTACTCCTTCTATTTCAGTGTGAATTTTAAGGGGACCCATTTTCGGAAGATTGTTAGAGTACGAGGTGAAGGTGATGTATTTTGTTTTGGCGCTGTTTAAGTAATAATCAAACCAACTATTAATTATCGAAAAGTCTCGCCTAGTGATCCGATAGAGTCGTGCTAGGACTCATTCTTTTGCATTTTGATTTTCTAAAATTCGTCCATTGAAAGCATCGAAATTGCTCTATTAGTTTTCATCTTACAAGCAAGGAACGAAAGAAAAACATGATTTTTTGCTCTTAAATGTTTATAACAAATCAAGCAATGACAGTTTATGAGTAGGAAATATAACAGGATATAACTACGGATCGTCTTCTGTATGATGGCACAGTCAGTTTCCTGACACTAGTTTTGTCACAGAATCAATAGAACTGAAAATCTCTATTGATTGGTCTATTATCATGTACTAACCCCTACATCACCTAAAACTTTCAGATACTTGTATTATTTTTGACTGGGCTACTATCGAGGAAGTCGATGATATCTGTTCTGCAGTAGAAGAATGGATAAAAAAAATTATAGCTTTAATTTTATTACTTGTCCGTTTCTTAAATGGCAGTGAATGCCTTTCACACTTTAACCACATGTCTCACTTATTTTTATACATTATTATGTTCATGCATATTCTCACAAATTCTAATTTTAATTTTGTATTCGTACTTCGACAACCGCATACGATAAATGGAAATAGCTTGGTGAACTGAATAGCTGAACAATTCGGTAAGGGGCTGAATTCATCCAACTGAAGGGTTTCAAGGTGTTTGATATCGATTCAAGATCAATTATTCTGACTTTACTTACATTTGCGAGGAGTTCAAAGGCTACTTGAAGTGCCTGATCCAATTGAGTTTTCCCTTCCGGATCCAATTGTGAAATCGCTCTTTTGAAAATAGCAATGTTTTCTTCTGTAGCCTGTACTAACATGTCTCCGAAGCAAGGTATGGTATAGTTCGTTGATGATGAATAGTTGAGAACGTTAACGTAATCATTGTTTGATAATGTATCTAGGATACTGGATGCAGTCAACAAGCTTATGTGGTGGCCCATACCTTAAAAATGTGGAAATATCAATTTATACATTCCTTAAAATGTCTAAAATTACTAAATTCGATATCAGGAGGAGAACGATCAGCATATTATGAATTTGTATGATATTATTATCTTATTGGTCATTTTAGTTTTTCGTTACTTTAATAAGGGTTCAGGAAATGTTTACCGTACTTCAGTAATTTTCCCATGGGTGTATATATATATATATATATATATATATATATATATATATATATATATATATATATATATATATATATATATATATATATATATATATATATATTGTGTGAATAGGTACCGGGTCTCGACGGCCACTGATAAGTACGTTTGATTTTTCTATTTCATTTCCCAACATCGCATTAAATTGAAGGAAGTAAAGTGTTCACGAGTGTGTGTCGATTTCGTATAGCCTTCATAGCTCAATTGGTAGAGCATAGGTCCGGCAAGCTTAGGGTTGCGAGTTCGAGTCTCGCTGGAGGATGCTTTTTTTCTTTAATTTAAATATGTCCATTATGCCACAATTTCCTTTTTCATAATTTCTCACGGACAACAATTCCCCACTTCACAATATATATATATATTATATATATATATATATATATATATATATATATATATATATATATATATATATATATATATATATATATATATATATATATATATATATATATATCTATGTAGGTACCAGAAAACATGAAAAGGTCTAACTCACCAGTCATCGAACCAGAATTGTCTACCAAAATCACGACATCCTTGGTGCATGTAGCAGCTTCTATAAACCAAGTGCGGATGCGGCAATCGAAAAGTAACAAGTCTTTTCTGTTTTTCCCCGATTTTCCGGGCCATTTGTGTGCTACGGTTGATTAAATGTGCGTTATTTACAAGTGATCACGATATCATTATGAATTAATTTGTGATATCACGTTAGAATTATGTTTCAACTTGATAAAGAATATTGAAATGGGTTGAAAGTTTAAAATATTTTTCTTACACTCTTTGATTATTCATTGTAATCAAATATGTGTTTGAAATGAACATCATACATACCAGGATAATGGCGCATGATGCCTGTAGTACTACCAAAGTATTGCCAAGATAATGCAGGATCGGATTTATAGTTTTCTCTAAATATATCATCCAAGGATTGAGACCATTGAATGGCAAATGAAACATTGTCATCTGGAAGTAAAAACAAGAAAGTTGTACGTTACTCTAGAGCAATAATATCAATAGGCATTGTAAGCTACACATGTACGCTGATGATATTCAACTTTACTACAAATTTCCTTTAGATGATCTGAATAACACAGCAGTTTCTTTGAATAATGATCTGGACAACATTGCAAACATTGCTAGTCAGTCTAATGTTAAATTAATTTCACGTCTATATATTTTTTCTCTTTCTTCGTATTTCTTTTTTATTTATTATTATTATTTTTTAGGTGCAAGAGTAAGAATGGTTTATGGCAATCTTGTAACCTATTGACAGGTTTAATTTTTTTTTCTTTCCCCAAATGTATCTAGATATTATTTTTTGTCAATAAATGTATATTATTATTATTATTGAATGCAAAAAATCTGTGGCCTTGGTATCAGGTAACAAGTTTTATCAAGCATTCGCAAAAAGTAACCTCCAAATAATTATTAATAACGACATTATTGGGATTTCTGATAATACAAAAAGTCTAAGCTTGAATTTAGATGACTCTTTGAGATTCCACGATCATGTCAAACGTAATATCCAGAGAGCAAATGGAGCTCTGAGACTTTTGTACCCTCATAGACGTTACTTACCTATAGCCACAAAAAAAGTTTTATGCGAAACTCTAGTATTGTCACAATTCAGTTATTGTTCCTCCATCTACAGCTTTTGTATTGATCAAGATACTGCTAATAGAGTACAACATGAACAGAAGTCCTGCATTAGATTCAAGTGAGATTTGACTCGTGCACCAAGAGTTGGGTACCATTTACTAATTTATCTATAAGTCTTATGAAATTAAAAAGTGTGTATTGTTTTCAAGGTAATGAGCATCTGAGCAAGGTAATGAGCATCTGAGCAACGTTCAATTGATATATCTATCAAATTTGAAAGTTAATTATAGACGTCCAGAAGTAAACGCCTGAAATCAATACTCTCTTGGATAGGCAGACTCTGGACATTTAATAAAAAAATTAGCTTTGAAATTGTAACAACCGCTTAGTTATCTTTCCAACCCTGAAAAGTTTTTCAACGAAAACTTGTAGGAGTTGAGATGAAGGGGGCCTTACTTATAATGGTCTGAAACCACTCTTGGGGACTTGAACACATTTTCACTGACAGTGGGGCTCAAACCCAAGTCGGTAAGATAGAAAGCTTCTACCTCTGAGCCACTGTCCACGGTACAGTTCTAGAAATTTCAAAAAAGGTACACGTTTGTATATCCAGACTCACATACAAAATCATGTCATTGACGTTTGAACCTACTATTTGGGTTACAATGTTTAATGGGTAGAGATAAAACCAATGTAGACTTCGAAACAGAAACTTAATGAAATTATTCTTAGACTTATTCAATAATAATAATAATAATAAGGAGCTGACATTTTGGTAATACGTATAGATGGCATCATTTATCATTCTGTCGGGCGCTCTTAGTTTAAAGAGACAACTTTTGGTATATGTCATTGAAATATTTAATTCGGCAATTAGTATCTCCAGAATCAAACATTCACAGTTCTGCCAGAAGGTGTTAATAAATACCTTAGTAGTTAGAAAACCAATTGTACCAAAGAATTAACACCAAACTCACTAACTAAAATAACTCATGCAATTGAACTTTGTATACCTACGGACAGTGCCATGCACATCAATCTTTCTTTGGTGAGGATAGGAAAATATTATTTTCTTAAGTAATTTAAGAATAATATCATATATTTACCAAGTTCATACACGTTTATTGGAACATGCACGGAACTGTAGTTTGTGTTAACTGCAAGATTGTAGAAATGTGTATCGTTGTTTAAAGTCATGTTTTTATACTGTTCTTTATTATTTTCCCAGTACTTCTTTATTTTCTTTTCCATTTTTTCACCCCGAACTGGTGAAAATCTCGAGCTGTAATATTTGAAAGTCTTCGAAATATTGACTGTTGGTTCTTCTGCAAAGGCTTCAGCATTTTCTTGAATGAGCTGTAAAATAACAATATCATGGTTGAAGTCGGAGTTTGTTGAGAAAACGCAAAAAGATGAATATTCGCTCACACATAGGATTAGTGCCCAATGAATAATTTACTTTTTTTCATATTTCGTACCATTCGCATGAAACACATACCGATTTGTCAAACTTTCTATTAAATTTTTCCCAAAATTTCGTGAGTGATAGTGCTAAAAATGAGAGAAGATAAGTAAACCAGTTATTAAAAAACTGAATTGAAATTTCACCTTACTCGGTTTTTATATTATTTTCAAATATATAGTTCCTAAAACCACGTTCCGTATAAAATAAATAAAAAATTAAGTCATTATGATCACTGGATATTTCATTTCACTTCGTAGATTTTCCTGTTATGAAATTGTTCTAAAAAAACCCTGTATTGGTAATTGAATGCTTCAATGAATAAAGCAAACTCAATTCGATATTTTGGTAGCTTTGCATCTGAAATCAATGAGAAACTTGAAAAAAGAAAGAAGTTACTGCGGTACGGGGAGAAGCGATAAAAGTAAATGAGGAAACAATGCAGCGCTTGGAGAAAATGGAAAAGAAAGTTGCTCCACTGAAGATCCAAGACCAACCTGACAGGGTTGCCACATCGCACAATTCCTTAAAATCACCGAATTTTGATAGACAGTCACCATGGTTCCTATATCGTAGATAGTTTGAAGCTGCTGTAAATGCCAATGGATGGAATGACCACTGCACTTATACTTGCTCTGGGAGATGTTGCAGACCACTCCAGAAGACCAGCAGCTTAAGTATGGAGACCTGATTGCTGCTTTAGACTTATGGTACAAGGATCAACATCAAGAATAGCTGTACCAGGCACAAATGAAAACATGAGTGCAAGAGTTGGAAGAAATTCTACGGAAATTCGAAGCGGACGTACAGTTGCGGATCCAGTTTGCCTACCCAGAGACCCAGTGGGATTTCAAGAAACAGTTGGCGGTGCAGGGATTCATTGACGGATTGAGAGATGTTGAAATTCAAAGGACCCTAAGATTAATATACTTCAAGAAAAGCAGTGACGCTTTTTAATTTTGGAAGTGGAGGCAGCCTCCAACATCCCAAGGCAGAAAATTAATAAATAAATATAACCAACCATGAGGAAACTGTTTCAGATGTGGTAGTAGCGGACATGTCAAAAGAGAGATTGCAGGGTGAGGTTGCCACTAAGCTCGTCATCACCTGCCAGGACACTCTCACGTTCTTACTCACCTGCGAGGACAGGATCATCTAGAGAGTCTTTGGATAGATACCAAAAAGACTAAAATAAGCGATAAGGAAGCCCTCAATATCATCCATGTCAAGAAAATCAGAGTAGAGGTGAAATAAAGAGACGTCATATGCACTATAGACACTGGTGCTTCAGAACTACGTTCAATTTCGTCCTACGAACAGTCACTGAAGAGAATGCAACGATACGAGGGGAAGCTGAAATTATATTAACACTACATAATGGAAAAAGTTTTCGTGACAGGCATAGAAGACGAGTTCATTCTCGGGATGGACGACTGGATTGATTTTATTTCGAAAATCATGGAATTCGCCAGGGAAGAATTCATTTTAACAACACCTGCCGAAAGAAGGCGTTCGTGAATCTTCGATTGCGTAAGTCACGATACTCTGCTACAGAAACTCGAAATTTACGGATTTAGAAATTCGGGCCTTGAATGGATAAAATCACATTAACAATCTCTGTTATAAGTTGTCCTCGGGATGCTACGCAATTCGAGTAATCTCGAACGATTTGGGTATAAACGCAGCCAGATCGGCGTACTTTGCTCTAATCGAATCTCATCTAAGGTATGGGATTGCATTTTGGGGCGCTTGCTGTTCTAACCAGCTCAAAAATGTTTTTGTAATTCAAAAAAGAGCCTTAAGGTATATTGGCAAAAAAAGACCCAGAGACTCATGTAGAACGCTGTTCATTGATCTCAGTATACACCTATATACATTCTAGAATCTGTCACCCTTATACATAAAAATAAAAATCTCCTTGTAACAAATGATAATTCATATAACACTCGACAGAACAATAATAGCCTACCCCATCTAATAATTTGGTTAGAGATTCTATAATATACAATGGCATTAAAATGTATAATCATCTCCCCATAACCACTAGAGAAACTACATGTCTCAGGCGATTCAGAAGAGAGGCAAAAAAAATCTTGATACAACAATCACTATACGAGCTAGATGAATACTTCAACTTGAACCTTTAGCTAGTCGCAGTTCCACATACTTGGGAGCTCACTCATAACCCTTGACGAAATTGTATGACTATAACAAATTTTCTCAATAGCTCCATAATACGTAACATTGTCTTCATTTATTTATTTATTTTCACACATACTGTCCTTCATTCAACCTTGCCTATTTACCACACTTTGTATTTTTTGGTCTGCACGTCTTAAATGTATATGTATATGGCTTGTCTTAGATAATATCAATCTATTTTTATATATATTTTTATATTGTTACCCACTTATTTAGTTATAACCTAACTGTATGTGCATAATCTCAGATTATTTTTATAATTTTTACAAACCTATTACTTATATGTTCAAATATGTACCTAAGCTTTGTCTTTAGAATTTTATTCTTTGACAATAAAGCATATCTTGATTGATTGATTGATCTGCGGATAGCTAAAACTGTCAGGATACCAGGTTCTCCTGAGAATATTTTTGGGTGCTGCGTTGGAATAGTACAGCCATGTAAAGAATCTCCCAGCCAATTATTGTTTTCCTGATGTATGCGAGCCAGTTGAGTGGGTAGCAGACTGAAAAATAAGCTGATATCCGGATAGAATGGACACGACTAATGTCGTACTAAAAACTATCGGGAAATCCTTGAATTATTTGTCACCGAATTAATACGAAGCCGCTAAGAAATTCAATGCTTAGGAAAGTGACGTATTTGAGTCCGCAGGTTCACCAACAGGACGAACCCACCTAGTACAGCACAGTATAGATAGCGGTCAGGTCCATCTAATTCGACAACCACCAAGAAGATTACCATTTGCCAAACAACAAGAGGTATAGCTCATTCGTTTCTGAATGGAGAAAGAACACAAATAAATATCAAACAAACATATTTGTTTGCATCGAGTACTTCATTTCATATTAAATGTGCATATACAGGGTGGGGCACCCCATACGACACGGTCCCTGTAAACCAAACCATTAATTTTTTCGGGAATTTCTCCATTTCATTATATGTATATTGATTAAGGCTGCAAAAGGAAATCATTTTGGAGTCTACCCTGTATTTCGTTTTGAATAGGCCAGGAAAAAATAATATGATTTCATATAAGGTACTATGTACCTAACTATAACCGGTTCTCGAGTTATTGATTTTTTTATGAAATGCTAGGTAAAATTGGAAACTGAATAACATCGAAATGTATAGAAATCATCCCTTCGAATTCTGACCAAGCATGAAAGAGGTTTTGGGATATTGATTTCGATAAAACCCGTTTCTCAATATTATACAAAAATCATTGTTATTTTTTTATAATTTCGGACAAAGATAACTTTGTTATTTCCAATAGAACACCCTGTATTTTTTTGGTCTAAACAATATAAAATTCAATTATCTTTCATTTCATATTGGGGTTCCCTACACCTAACCTAAATAGTTTTTCAGATATTTGCTTTTTCAAATAGTAGTTCTTATTTCAATGCATTCTTTGAATCAAGATAGCTTTGAAACGACATTTATTTAATTTGCTCACATAATTCTCATTGACAGTTGTTATACTTCACTTCATCGAAAATATTTACTGTTCACTAAAATGAAGTTATCATTTACATTCATATTCTGACAGTAAATTCATTAAACAGATTATACAAATTTTTTTTATTATTCAACTGAAACAACAACAAAATATGAAACACAAATGGATTTAATTCAAAGTAGGTGCTCGAAATGACGACCATCCTGTTGAATACAAAGAGCCACTCTCTCTATGAAAGACTTCTTAACATTTATTCTCTCCTTCATATTTTCCAGTGTGGTTGGAGGAGTGTCGTATCCCCATAGGAAAGAATCGAGGCAAGTTAAATCTGGTGATCTCGCTGGCCAATTTTGTGGTCCTCCCCTACCAATCCATTTATTCGGAAAGCACATATTCAAAAACTATCTGACACTGAATTTGAAATGTGCCGGAGCTCCATCCAATTGTAACCACATCCGTTGTCTCTCTTTCTCTGACAGCACAGCACCACCGTGATTTCAAATAATTTTTTTTAGGGTTATATTTTTCAGAAAGGTATTATTGAAGACTTATAAATCGATATGTTACACAACAAATCAATTCAATACTGATATATGCAATGGTAACTAAGAACTTATTGACTGGTTGCTAAGGGCTTTCAGATGTTTTCATAGCCTACTCAAGTTTGGCAATATACTCGTACTAACTACTGAGTAATTCTTAGGTTTTAATTGCAAAATAAATAATGATAAAAAATTTAAGAAATATGAACACTGGTTTCCTTTATACTCAGTATACTGTAACTTAAAGTGTTACATATGACGTATGTGGTATGGTTGAACTCGGAAAAATATGAACTTTCAAATTTTAATTTAAAAATGTACCCTTTCATGTAAAAAAAATATCAATGACGCCATATCTTGTGAGGTGGTGAGGGAAAAAATCATAAAAAAAAAGGTGGAAAACTAAAATACAAAATCGACCAGTCCGAGCTTTACCTCCGAAACTGATTAACTCGTAAGATAATGGAGCGTTTCCACACTTTATGAACGCACTGTATATTATCCCAGTTTTCTTGGCTCAAAAGTGTTTTGAAAGTTGCAACATTACGCGAAAGTTTGCAATATGCGTTCTTCGATAAGCAGTAGAATGTTTTGGCTTATTTGAAAATATTACTTTTGTTTTGATGTGAATTGCATGATGATCAGACAAACAAAAATATTTAGCTCCAGCAGTAAAATTATCTATGCATGTTTTCGAGGTTGGAGATATTCGAGTGGGCGATTGTACTTCCTAAGTTGAAGCATGCTATTGGGTCCTTGAAGAGTTAGATTCACACTATTCATCTGTATTTCATCACAATATACTGAGAAATCCATTGAAAATTATGAGATTTGAAATGAAATCATCTGGTGGAGCAATTAAATTACAGCAATTGTTAATCTTTCCATAAACTCTCGAATTACTTGCTATAATTGCATCATTCAACCACATTTTGTTATTGCAGCTCATTATTATACTTACTCAATTTGAATGAAAAATCTCAATTAGAAAAAATACAAAATAGAGGGATGAGGATAATTCTGGGAAGTAATAAATTAACACCTATAGCTTTAATGCTGGATGCACTGAAATGGTTACCAGTTACTAGCAGATTGTATTATATGACTATGACATTCATCTTCAAGATAACCCAGTATTTTAACGTATTTATCATTTTGAATCAGAACATCCACAATTATGCCACTAGAAATAGGGTAGATTTCCATAAAAATAGAACAAATCTGAAAATGGCCATGAATTCTCTGTTCTTTAAAGGTTTAGAATCCTATAATAGACTTCCACAAATGATAAAAAATGCAAGGACAGTAACAATGTTTAAACACAAACTGATTGAACACATCAGAAATCAACCCAATGTTGTTAGGAGGCAGACAATATTAGTTCTATATTCATGTTAATTCTTCTTGATTTCAAATTTTAAATACTTTACTGATGTAATTATTTTATAGATACTTACATATTAATAGTGATGTTAATTTTATAGTCATATAAGGATTGTGAAAATCTTAAGTGAATGTACTTTGAATAAGTTAAATGTTTTTACTAGTGTATATTAGGGATTCCTATTTAAATAAACTACTTACTTACATCTTACATCTTTTGGATGGTATTTTAATGCAACAGCATTCAAAAACTCCTTCCCTACAGAAATATCCCATATTGAATATACAGGGTGGCCCAGGGGTGTGTGCAAGCTCCATAACTTTTTTTCTATCCAAGCTATCGACTTGATTTTTTTAAACGATAGGTTCGACTAGCGAAATAGCAGCCGAAACGGATATTTCACAAGGTAGTGTGAACAGAATAATATTAAAACATAAGTTCCACCCTTATCATCTGTACCTACATCAAGAATTGTATGGTAATGATTTTGCAAATAGAGTTGCGGTTTGCGGAGAAATTATTAAAATCACATTTTTGGACCCTACTTTTTCGTCAATGTGCTGAATGGTGAAAATTATTTACATTTTCTTCACGAACATCTTTCCAGAAAGTTAGAAGAAGCGGATTTGAACACCAGAAGGACCATGTGGTTGCAACACGATGGTGCTGCAGTGCATAACCATAGAATAGTGCGATAATTTTTAGATCAATCCCATCCTAATCGTTGGATAGGCAGAGGAGGTACTATTCCAAGACCTTATTACAATAGATTTCTTTCTTTGGGGGTACGTGAAGGAAAGGGTTTTCAGAGATCGCCCAACAACTGCAGATGATAAGGAAAACAGGATCACGGAAGCCTTCTGTTAAACTGATGGAGCACTGCTTGCTAGAGCTCGAGGCTCATTTACTAGAAGACTAACAGCTTGTGTGGAACATGTGCATTATAAGTAGCCTTTCCTAAACATTTTTACATTATTTCCTGTCAATCATCCTTTCTTCTTCTGGTAAAGAATACTAGAATTGTCCCCTTTGTGATGTACTCCTGTTTCTATTACAATTTTTTCTCCAAAAAATCATCAACATTTCTTATTTTACATAAATCTCGCAAATTTTACAAAGTAGACCACACAAACCCTATTTCGGCAGAAAGTTCTGAAAAAAATGCTATGCAATAATGCAGTAAAATATAGGGAGCTGCATTTGAAAAAGTCGAGTTATTGCCATTTTCAATTTGTCATTTTCAAAAAAAACATAGGCGATGGAACATCGACTCCTAGTCCGCCTGTCTTTCAAAAGATGCGCTAGAGCCTAGGGAATCGACTGGAAAAAAGTTGATCGAGTTATCTTCTGATGTTATGAATTTTTCTGTGGGTCTATACACTACGCTATTTTGACACCCGAGTCAAAAACTATTGCAGATAAGTCTAAGAAACCCGGGTATGTCGATAGCTGGTATAGAAAAAAGTTAAGGAGCTTGCACGCACCCCTGATCACCTTGTACGATTGGAGATATCATTTTTATAAATGGCAACACTACCAAGTTCCATATTAAGCCTTCAAAAGTTCGAACATACGGAGAACTGCTGTGCTTCTGCCAGTGTTCACTAACAAGTAAAAAATCACATTTTTTAAGAAAAATATTAACTAAGAATATATATATATATATATATATATATATATATATATATATATATTGTAATGTTATGATGAATTGAAAAATTAATGATTTGATTATTTTGTCCTGTATAATGTTATGTAATGTAAAATAATAATTGCTAGCTAACGTCACTGTTTTCTCGTCGTTGCAATTGTTTTCTTCTTCGATAAACTCGTTGGTACCCTCGTCTCAGATAGCCGTTCAGCAATGACATGCTATGTCAAATTCTCTATTCAATGTTTTAATATGATTGCAGTTCATTTAAAATCGAAAGTATCGAAAAACAATTATTTCCTTCATTCAGGAAAACTCATATTTACCTGGCCTACGATAGATAACTTATGCTATGATCATTCTACAAATTTTCAAAGACAATCATGAGAAACGGTGATGAATAAAGTATACACAACCTCACTTTTACTTTGGAGGTTGAAAAATTCTTTAATAGTTCATTATCAAAATGAAATAGAGTTCTTCTGATATGATACGAGTTATTTGTGAAGTTATTCAGTTTGTGATGTGCACTAGAAAAGTTTATACCTGACGCTGGAACTGTCGCTGTTACAATACACACCAAGAAATTGAATCCTTCTTCAATCTACTGCTCTCAGGCTCTCCAATACCAAAAAGGAAACCATACAAATCCAGAAATCAGCTTTGAAATAGTTTTATGTGGAGTACATAAAAGGTAATTTTGTTTGCTGCTATTTATTTTTATTGAAATTCTCTTGAAGTTGAGTTGGTTGGGTTCTAATAGAGAAACTACCTTATATTGATGAAGTTCTTGAATTTTTCTTTTTCTAAAGTACGAACGTGGCGTTCTTTTCGAAAAATTTTCCAATCTCCCTCGTGGCTTTGTTTTCTATCACCTGGATACCATTTCTCCTTTTTCCATATCATTTGAATTTTCAAATTCACGCACTTTGTTGTCACATTATCACTCTTTGGGGTTATTTGTCAAAACTTATAAACTAAAATATTTTTCTTTTCTTACAAACTATGTACAATATTTAATGATACTCGTCTCTGACACTTTACTGTTCTTATTTTCTCACAATTTCAAATCTTACATCTGACCATACTGTTACCTGATTGGCTATTGTCATCAAGAAGTTTGTTATTCTCCCATTGGCTATTTTTAGTTAGATACAATTTCATATACTGTATGTTTCAAGCTTATAATTTTGTTGTTCACATTTTATTCAGGATGATTTTATAAATCTAGACTTTTTTGTTGTCTTTTGAACAATTATAGGTTGTAATCATCTTGACAATGTATGAAAATGATTGCATTATAGTATTTGTATATTTTTATCTATCAATATTATACATAGGCTTCATAAAAAAAATAGAATCTCAAAATATATGTAAAAACAATTAAAATAAATTACTGGTCTTTCATAACATAACAATATTCCTAAATTTATATTCAATATTTTTCTACTAGTTAGAAAATCTCGAATATCAATTTCTTTATTTACAGTTATTGAATCTACATTAACTAATACTATTTTTCTACTTTCAGAAAACTACCTATGCTGGATTTCCTACCAGTTCAAGAAAACAAGTTCTTCAAAAATAACTATTATTTACAACTACTAGTACTATGTTATTTTGTTCCAGAAAAACTTGACTTCAGACATCTCTTCGTATCAAGAAAAAAAACTTTTCAAGATATTATCATATATGACATTTTATATTTTATGATTATCTTACTTTCATTTTATATTCTATACTGATATTATTTTCAATTATCGATTAGATTTTATCATTATTGGTACTGCTTTCAATTATACTGTTTTATTATTTTTCCTATCTCTTCCTTCAGTTGTTCTTTATATTCATATTGAATTGGATATTTTATTAATTTAAATCTCTCATTTTATTTACTTTCATTTTGTGTACATACTCTTTCGCTTTTCCATTATTCACACATAATTAACTTATTATATTCATTTATAATTCATTAATATACCTTCATTTTAATTATCAATATACCTTTATCATCATCATATTTCTTATAATATACTTCTTCAGTATTATTATTATTATCATTTCCACTTTCATTCCTCACATACATTCATTTTATACACAAAATATTTTTATCTTCATTTCTTTTCATTTTTCTTCAAAATTCACATTATTTATTATCCATTTCTATATTTTTCCTTCTTTATAATCTATATAGTTTTTCATTTACTTTACTAACTTAACCTGTACCAATAATTGTAACAACTTTTCTATTTTTCAGTATTATGATTGTTATTCAATATTTTTCCTTTCTTTCTATACCTTTTTTATTTCTGCGTTGTTTTGTTATCTCTAATATTTTCTCTCATTGATGTATTTTTTTCTTTAAGTTTGTTTTCCTTTTTTTTTTTTTTAATTAAATCTCCTATTATCAAATTATTTTTTTAAACTTTTTCCTTTTTTATTCCCTAACTTCCTATTAAATTTGTTAACCTACAATTTATTCTTCCCTAAATTTTCATTTTTATTATTTGTCTCTCCTTCTATGGAATCTTGCTTGTTTTGTAACTGCAAGCCTATATTTTATTTCAACCATTTTCAAATTGAAATTTCCTGTTAACATTTTCAACTATTTCTTTCTTTTATTTTTAACTTTTTCTTGTATTTGGTAGTCAAATTCATTCAACTTCTTTTCTATTTTCATATTAGACATTTTACTATACATTATTATTATTATTTCATTGTTTGTATTTCTTTGTTTCATTTCAAAAATTCCATTCGCCCTGTGAATGTCATTTATTTGCATTACTCTTATTTTTTCATTTATGTTCTTTATTTCCAATTCAAAATTTTTATTAGCCATTTTTGTGTCGTTCATTTTTATTATTATTATTTTCTTATTTAAGTTCCCTATTTTTAACTCAAGATTTTTGTTAGCCCGTTCATGTCATTCATTTTCATTATTATTATTTTATCATTTTCGTTCCTTTTTTGCAATTCAAAATTCATCTCAGCCATTATTATGTCATATATTTTCATTATTTTCACTTTATTATTTATTTTACCCTTTTGCATCTGAAAAATTTTATTGTTCACATTCATATTATCTATAAACTCATTATTTTTGTGATCAAGCTTCATTTTTATATTTTGTATTAGTTTTTCCTGTTTTTCTAATAAACTGTTCCTATGATCTGTTTTTTGTATAACTATCCCTTTTTTTTTTCCCAATTATTGATGATTCTACTCTCTAGATTATTGTCTGTTCTTCTTAATTCTAATAATTTTATCTTTTCTTCTACTTTTTTATCGAGAGTACTTATTTCATTTTTAACTCTTTCTTGTTTACTATTCATATCTAATTTCATATCTTTTATTTTCTCATCCTGCCTTTCTACATGATTATTTATAGTGGATACTTCTTGTGTTATTGCCACATAAAATTCCTCATTTTGTTGTCCTATTTTTGTTTCTATTGTTTGTGAGCTTCCAACAATTCCTTTTTACTTTGTTGAGATTTAGTTTGTATTTTGTTTTCCATTCTTTCCATATTTTCTTTCATATCTTTTATATTTTCTTTCACATTTTCTCTTAATCTTTCTTCCATACTCGCTGTGTTTTCTTTCAACTCTTTTATTTCATTTGACAAACTTTCTTTCATTTCATTCTTCATATTGCCCATTTTTTCTTCCATCTTTCCTCCATTCTTCCATACTTTCTCTCATTCCATCATTCATTCTTTCTATTTTCTCTTCCATTCTTGCTGAATTTTCTTTTAAATCCTTTTCATACTTTCTTTTATTTCCTTTTTCATACTTCCCATATTTTCATTAATTTTTTCTGACTTTTCATTCATTTTTTTTATTTGCTCTTTCATTTCATTTTTCAATTCATTTTTCATACTTGCCATATTTTCATTCATACTTGCTGAATTTTCAATTTTCTCATCCATTCTTGCTGAATTTTCTTCTGACTTTTCTTTTATTTCATTTTTTAATTCATTTTTCATACTTGCCATATTTTCAAAAAAAATTCTAACATTTTATAACTCTCCATTCCTGTACTTTCACTTTTTATTTCACTCTCTCTCACATTACTACTCTCTCCTTGTTCCTGATCACCTCTCTATCTACCTTCTGCATCTTCTTCCACAGCAACTTTCTTACCATCTCTTTAATCCATTTTTTTTTATTCACCAATATTTAGCCTTACACGTTGAAATACCAATTGCTAATGTTCACCCAGTGTTATTAAGAAATAATATTTTTTCTTACTCGCCTTTTTTTGCTTTTTCCGCGATAAATATTATGAAATGATATATTGCCCTTACTTGCCTTGAAATGATATATTGCCCTCACTTGCCCCACGTTGGGCGCCAATTGTAATGTTATGATGAATTGAAAAATTAATGAATTGATTATTTTGTCCTGTATAATGTTATGTAATGTAAAATAATAATTGCTAGCTAACGTCACTGTTTTCTCGTCACGTTGCTGCCAATTGTTATTCCTTTTCTTACCACGACTAAACTCAGTTGGTACACCTTTCGTCTCAGATAGCCGGTTCAGGCAATAGAGCCACTGCTTGATGTCAAATTTAATCTATTCAATGTTTATAAGTATGATTGCAGTTCATTGTGGAAAATAAACGAAAAAGTATCGAAAAACAATTATTTTCTTTATTCAGGAAAACTTATATTTACCTGGCCTACGATAGATAACTTATGCTATGATAATTCTACGAATTTTCAAAGACAATCATGAGAAACGGTGATGAATAAAGTATACACAACCTCACTTTTACTTTGAAGGTTGAAAAATTCTTTAATAGTTCATTATCAAAATGAAAAAGAGTTCTTCTGATATGATACGAGTTATTTGTGAAGTTATTCAGTTTGTGATGTGCACTAGAAAAGTTTATACCTGACGCTGGAACTGTCGCTGTTACAATACACACCAAGAAATTGAATCCTCCTTCAATCTACTGCTCTCAGGCTCTCCAATACCAAAAAGGAAACCATACAAATCCAGAAATCAGCTTTGAAATAGTTTTATGTGGAGTACATAAAAGGTAATTTTGTTTGCTGCTATTTATTTTTATTGAAATTCTCTTGAAGTTGAGTTGGTTGGGTTCTAATAGAGAAACTACCTTATATTGATGAAGTTCTTGAATTTTTCTTTTTCTAAAGTACGAACGTGGCGTTTTTTTCAAAATTTTTTTCAATCTCCCTCGTGGCTTCGTTTTCTATCACCTGGATACCATTTCTCCTTTT
This sequence comes from Gonioctena quinquepunctata, assembly GCA_018342105.1. Lineage (NCBI taxonomy): Eukaryota > Metazoa > Arthropoda > Insecta > Coleoptera > Chrysomelidae > Gonioctena > Gonioctena quinquepunctata. The sequence goes on along the minus strand of JAFIRS010002851.1, from coordinate 35,625 downwards.
TCCATATCATTTGAATTTTCAAATTCACGCACTTTGTTCTCACATTATTACTCTTTGGGGTTATTTGTCAAAACTTATAAACTAAAATATTTTTCTTTTCTTACAAACTATGTACAATATTTAATGATAATTGTCTCTGACACTTTACCGTTCTTATTTTCTCACAATTTCAAATCTTACATCTGACCATACTGTTACCTGATTGGCTATTATCATCAAGAAGTTTGTTATTCTCCCATTGGCTATTTTTAGTTAGATACAATTTCATATACTGTATGTTTCAAGCTTATAATTTTGTTGTTCACATTTTATTCAGGATGATTTTATAAATCTAGACTTTTTTGTTGTCTTTTGAACAATTATAGGTTGTAATCATCTTGACAATGTATGAAAATGATTGCATTATAGAATTTGAGTAGGAGATTTAAGCCGGTTCTGGCTCTCCCCCCACCACTATGACGTCACGTGTGACCTTGAATAGTTGCAGGTGTGCAATGTGTGTGTGTTTGACCTTGAGATTTGACTTTGAGATTTGTCATTGAGTTTTGATATTGGGTTTGGTCGACTTTGAGATTCGACTTCAGTTTTGACCTTGAGTTTGACCTTGAGATTCATAACATTAAGTTTTGACTTTGAGATTTGACCTTGAGTTTTGATGTTGGGATTGTTTCGGCAACCTTAAGATTTGATCTCGATGTTTGTTTGACCTTGACTGAAGCTGTGGTGTAGGCATACATATTATGTGTGATCATGACCTTCATGAATCCTTGCACTCTCCAAGCGAGGAGGGCATTCATCCTGTGAGAGAGCTAAGAGTGAACTGCGAGTATTGATGAGTGTGTTGATGCTCAAGTGCGTAATGACCTTCACAGTCCCATCTACTGGAAATGGAGTGGGGATGCCTCTTATAAAAATGTGTGGAGTCGTTGATGAGAAATCAGATGTTAGATAATATCATCAGAGTGAATACAGAGTACGAGAAGTTTCTCAATTCAGTGAGTGTATTTTTATAAGGTGAAATAATCTATATTTTTTTCATACAGTCTTACTATGTCTTTTCTTCCAAAAGTTGTAGATTTGAAGAGAATCAATTCTTCAATAATTGAAAAGAGGGTGGGAGCTTTTGAACAAAGACCAATATCATCATTACCCATCGGTAAAGCTTTCAACATACTTGGTATGACGATTTGTATAACCCGATATGGGAGATCTATTCTAATGACATTACGTGATGATAATGATACTTTATTCAAATCATGGTTGTCAAAAAGTATTTCGGATGAATTCAATGCGGACGATGTCAGTTGCATAAATGCTTCAGATTTCAAATATACAATAACATATTTGGGTCAGAGTCCACAAGTAGCAGGGAGTTTGAGAACTCGTCCTCTAGTAGAATTCAACTACATTAAATGATAATATTGTTTATATGTTAATAGTTAGGATATAGTGATTTTATGTTGAATATAGATATTTCTCCATTAAAAAATAACATTCAGTGTAGAAGTACTATATTTGGAGCATCACATTTTCTCATGTAAGTAAAATTATTTGAATATCAATGGAATATATTAACAATTCTTTTTTTTCGTTTCAGTTTTCAATATGTGGATGCATTACTCGAGTCAATGTTGGACGGAAGCCGTGGACATCAATACAGCCATCGAGAGATTGAACTCCTACTTGAATGCTTTGAGTCAAGATGTCCTCCATGCTACAGTCTATGATTTGAATGTTTGCTTCGATGAAGATGAAATCCAAAGATGTGCACATTTATCCGAGAAGTACGTCAAGGGTACAATACTTTGTGAGGAATTCAACCAAGGAGCCTTAAACTTGCAACAATTCTGTGAAGAAATGATCAAATTGGATCTGGAAGGATTTCTCCACACCCTTTTACCATTCCTACCTGATGACATCATCGAGAAATATCAACTATATGATGAATATGATGATGAATATGATCATGTAGATATTTGATATGAAATAAAACATATATTTACAAAATCTTGTTTATTTATTTTTTCATTACACATAAACATTATTGATATACTTAAAAATATTCAGATATAGTACAAAAATAAAATATTGAACATTTCAAAGTGAATTACGAACAGAGCCATCCAATGCATTGTAAGTCAAGAAGGTGTCGTGTATAATGAGTGCATAGACTTTGGTGTTGGCTGGAAATTTAGTTTTTCTTGTTTCGAACTCCAGCTTGATATCACTGTAGATGATTTTGTAGCATTCGGTTGATGTAAACAATCAATGATGAACAGGGGATTCTGTTGAAATGCTTCAAGGTCCATAAGAGGCTCACTCATATCTTTGTCATAATAACTACGTTGGAAGTCCTCATATGCATAGTAAGCTGAAGAGAATAGTTTTTTATCAAAGTCCAGGTTCCAACGCTCATATGGGTAGACTTCAGAGTTCAAATACACTCGGATGTTATTAATGTCTGCATTTATGAATTTTGTCATATCCTGTGTTCTGTTTTCGGATGCAGTGGTACTTTGAAAACCAATAATTATGAAGCGAGGTGTTTCCAAAGTGTTGGTCGTTTTTATTGCCCATATGTCTGAAGATAAAGCTGCAATGAGGGTAATTCATAAAGATCCCACATACGATAAGCCAACTTGATTTTTGAATTCAGACCACTCTTATTTATTCTACTGAATAATTTGAGCTTCTGCTTGTCATCGGGTACAACATGTTTTATTTTCCATTCAATCTTTGTAATTTCCAAAGAGGCATCAACGTCTCCAATATATGAATTCTTGAATGAACGAGCTATAATCAAAATCAGTTCTTGTTTTGCATTCAGAATGCTCTTCTTATAATCCTCGGCACAAACCATCAAATATTTGAGAGGAAGTTTTCCACTGAATAAATGACTGGGTGCATCAATGATGTGTTGTTTTGTGTCGGAAAGTCCCCATCCAGTTGTCAAAAGCATGTGAGAGTGTGATTGACCAAATGAAACCATATTCTTCATTGTGGATGTTATACCTGGTTTTCGAACAACGGCAACTTGCTCACCACCCATTTCATAGCGGATCTCATCAAAGAGGAATGCCAAAGCATTGTTGGAAAGATAGCATACTTTGTTCACTTCTTTTGTAATGAATTTTCCCTCAATGTAAATGAAACTGTCGGCAATGTCCAGTATTACATCTTGATTGTTGATTGCAATTCGGATTTCATCTGAATTCTTGAACAATGGTGATCCGTACGGCTTATAGGTATGCTCGTGCAGGCTTATGAGAGAATGATCGACCACTGGTTCATTGAAAATATTCAACTTGTCACTGTTTGCTTCGAGTACCATTTTATTGTCGAATTCGGAGTCCAATTGAGTTTAGAAAATTAAGATCTCTCGCTGACAATGTATGTCTTTGTCGTTCAGCAAACACTTGTGGAATGACCTTCTTCCTGGCAAAGCTTTAAAAAAAAATACTTTGAAGCATAAACTAGTTTATTTTTTCCCAAAACATTATATCATATAGAAATATTACAAAAATGGCATTTATTTGAGATCCATGAATTGTGTTCATTGGAAAACCTAACCATTTGACAAACACTTTTGACCTTTTTTCTTCAATATCTTCTCGACAAGGTACACGTCCGATTTTGAGTTTTCTGCAATTCAGCTTCATAGAAGCAGCCTTGAATAGGATTCTTATCCATGTCTTCGAGAATGTATGTTGCGGATATGTACTATTGGCTTTGACGACTTTGAATAATTCCGTGGTGAAGTTGGCTTCATAGCCCTTTCGAATAAATTTTTATAACTTGCTTATACGAACTATGTCATTTACTCGATATTTTGGCTTGATTTTTCATCTTCTTCTTTTTTTCTTTTGATGATTTTCAACTTTGTAGTGGTCTTTAACTTCGATGGGCTTCATACCTATTGTGCGATGTTTTTATGGTTATATCTATGCATGATTGGAAGGATTTCCAACCATTTATGATTTCCATTCATTGAAAACTCCTTATAGATCCAAGTTTTGATTGTTCGAATTACTCCCTTTTTAGCCATAGATGCTTTGTAGTACTAAAAGTGGAATAATGTTTAATATTTTTCGCTCCATCAATGACGAAAAAATTGCTATTGTAAAACTCCTTTCCTTGATCGCTTTGCACATGTTTCGGGGAATATTTAGCATCTTCCAATACCATCGCCATGGCATCAGTTATATCTTCACCGGTTTTGTTCCCACTGGTTTTGTCCACAAATATTTAGAGTAATAAATCGATGACCACCAAAATGTATCGATAACCTTTATTAATTTTGGCATAAGGTTGAAATTCTGCCCAGATCTATTTGCCACAAATCTCCCTCTACCTTTGACGACAGTTGATCTTCTCTGGAAGTTACGACGAGCTGGCTTATGTAACTCGTCCACAATATGACGTTTGATATTATTAGCCATTCTTCTTCTTGTTCTCTGATGATATCGCAATGATGAAGTGATTGTTCAATAAAATTGTATCAATATATAATAACCTTCTTCACGTAGCTCCTCTATTATTGATATGATCTCATTTTCATGTCCTGTGTGACCAGATGCTTTCGAAGCAATTAACAATCGCAAACGATCCAAATTTAAATCTTTAGGTTTATTCCAGTATACATAATTTTCGGCTTTGATGTAAACACTTTCTGTAACTTTAATTTTTTTTATTCCTTCACCGCTTTGATTCACAAATGTATTGGAATTATTTCTCGATTTCAATAGTGGTCTTATGACTTTGATATTTCTTTGATTTTCTATATCTTATTCCATTTTGACTTCATACTTTTGTACAGTGCTTTCGTAAAATCCAAAATTTCGATATATGTGTTTCGAATTTTACATCACCAACTCAGGCGGTTTCTTGAGGAATATCGTTGTATAAATCTGAAGTGCCGGGGTATTGACGTAATTGCATAGTACCATCCCAAAAGGAAATATTTCCATCATCAAAACGGACTTCTAGATTCCCCATTTTAGTGTTTGTGTTGAAGGATCTACCCTCACACCATAATTCCATCATATTCACTATTTCCATTTCTAATATTTTGCAAATGTTGTTTTAGTCTCAAACCATTGCTGAAGATTCCAAATCTCGTGAACTCGCCATTGATGAAGTGGGTGTTTCGAATAGGTAGTTGTAGCTCATTTTCTCGCCATCCACATCTTTGATGGTTTCATTATCAATACCTGAAAATGATGTATCGCTACTGAAAGATTGTTTTTCCCAATTGAGTGCTGGTTGGGATGGATCGAGAAGGTGTAGACGGTTTCCAATAGCAGCAGAAGAAAGAGCATTGAGTGGTTTTGTGATGGGATCATAAAGTTTTTCGAGGGCAATCTTTCTTCCACATTTCCATTTTTGATGGAATTGAATTTTGTCGAACAGCTTCGGTCGCTTGAACTAGTTGACGTTTCAAATCCATTTTGTTTCTCACATTCATCTCGCAAGAGATTCATTATTTCGATGACGAGTTTATTGTAGTGACCTGACGGAGTTCGATGAATGATTAAGTCTTTTCGAATTGAGATATCAAGGATATATGAAACTATCAAATCCTTTGCGATATCGTCCATCACATACTTTTCGATCTTTATCAATGACAAGGAATCCATATTGATCATCCCAGCAATTCACACACATCATTTGAAATTCTTTGAATGTGACATCGGGCGAGACGTGATCAGAGAAAATATGATGTAAGTTCATCTCGTCTTGTTTGAATATGACGATGAAGTTGGTATTGTCACGCACTAGCTGTTTGGGGACTCGTGAATAGGTCTGTGCAAGATAGAAGCAATCAACATCTTTATGGCGTCCCATACAAAAAATATGATCGGATAATATCCTGCTTTCCAAATCACATCATCAAAATGAACACTGAATTTGGTTTGGCATCAGAGGGTTGCACAATGTCTGCATTATTACTGAATGTGAAGAAACCCAATCCTTTTATTGGCGCTAACACATTGCGCAAGTATTCATATTTCGGTTGATTCAACGACTTTGAATAGAGATAAACGTTTGCAAATCGCAATCCTTGTGGATGTGTCAGTAGAGATATCATGGCATTTGTCTTTCCACAATTTGACGGACCGATGATTAATGAGCGAACAGATGATGGAAGTAGTGGGCCATGTCTCAATGAGTTCGCTCCATTTAATTCAGTCCCGATTTTCTATCCAAATTATCTACTGCAAACTCTTCTTTGCTTGACAATGCGCATTGTTTGACGGTTCGACACTTATTAACTTATTAGTGCAAGATGTGTGAGATATGTTTCATTTAAATGTCTACCACCACACGGAGCAGACGTAAAAGCAAGAGATCGAATAATAAAAAAAGGTCGAGGATTTGTGAATTCTTTAATAAATAAATTGCCGTTTGAATTGCATTTACCTGGAGGATATCAATATTGTGGACCCGGAACTAAATTACAAAACGATTGGCACGCAACGATCCAGGCATCAATAAATTAGATAGGGCCTGTAAAACACACGACATTCAATACTCGGAGAATCTCGACGATATTGAAGCTAGACATAAAGCAGACAAACAACTTGAATACAGTGCTTGGGATAGGGTCAAATCGAAGGACGCAAGCATTCGTGAGAGAGCAGCCGCTCTACTCGTCACCAACATAATGAAGGCGAAAAGGCGTTTCGGTATGGGTTGTGATGTGAACAATGTCAAACAACGAAGGAGAAAAATAAATCATCGAAGAAAAATGGGCGAAATAAAATCAGAAAAGTAGCATTCGGAGCAGGAATTGTACGAAAAGTTCGGGATGAATTACATAAAGCTGGTGGTAATCAATTCGTGACAAACAATAGAAAGATGGCCACAACAATGGCATTGAAAGCAGCACGTAAATTTGAAAGCAGCAGGCGGAAAGAAAAAATTCGCACACCTCGCATAATACCTATTCCAAAAGTTGGTGGAATTTTACCATTGATACCAATTTTGCCGGATTATCTGCATTGGTAGTTTGGCTGGTGCTGTGCAGGTATAAGCAGAGCTATAAATTCAGCAAGGCGAGCAGGAATGATCTGAAAGAGGTAAAACATCATAACAGAAAGATGGAGGCGATAGCTTTAGGAAAAAGGGTAGCGGTATTTTCTTGAAACCATATCGCAAAGGCCTCGGTATCTATCTCAAACCATATACATCAAAAAACTAATTGATGCCCTACCTCTTAAACCTCTCACAGATATAGATCTTACATATTATGCCAAACAATTGAAAATTCCACACTTTCGTGGTGTGTTCATGCGTGATAATTTGCCAACCTCAGGACCACGTAATCATGAAACGGCCATCATCAATTTGGATGGATTCAGCGGTCGAGGAACACCTTGGGTGGCATACAGGAAAATTGGAAGAGTTGCAACATATTTCGACAGTTTTGAGATCTACCCCCACCAGTGGAGTTGGTCCATTACTTCCGGAGAGGTACACATGCAGTCGAAAAATATGTATAATTATGAACGTGAGCAGAAATACAATACAGTTTGTGTGGACACTTATGCTTGAAGTTTCTCTCTCTTCCAATCACCCGAAAAGCTAAAATGGATTTCACGCCAGAAATGGATCGAGAGGCTATTAAGAGAATGGGGCATTCCCTCATCGCATATTCAAGATTACGCAGCTTGAAAAAAATGAGTAAAGGTCAACTTGCAGATATGCCCAAAGAGGTCATGATTTCTTGTGCAGCTAATGAATTGCATCGGTTTGGGAAATACTTCCCAAACACCTTCAAGAGGATATTGATATTTTAAAATATAAATATTGCTATGAACATCATATGGACAATGCAAGTGTTGGAACATCCAAATTCCAGTGATGTGAATGACGGACCCATACCTCGGAAACTATTTTGTTGTTATTGCACCATCGATGATTGTAATATTGGCGCCAATAACAATCAAGTTGAATTGGGACACACAATGCCACCGAGGAAACGAAGAAAATTATTTCGCATGTGTTGTGAACAACAATAAAATGATTTGTTATCATATGAATGCATTCAGTCATGTCACGAAAGTTCGAGCTACAAGCTGTTGGAACCAGTGTCTTGAGTGCAGACTTCTACCCACCCATTGAGCTGGATAAGAATAGCCGTTATGGATTGGGGCTTTTGGGATTCTATGGATGCAACACAATCCACAATGTCACGGAAACAAACAACTTGATCACTTTCTTCATTCCCGCAAATAAAGCCGCCACAGTCAGTTCTAAACGTGTTATAAAAATACCAAGTGGCGCATATGAGATAGAAGAAATAAATGCTGTTATCCAACGAGAACTTGAATTCCATGTATTTCATGGCGCGAAACATGATGACACCACATTGGATGAATTGTTCAGCCTCCGAGCAAACAATAATACATTCAAATGTATGATGCAATCAAAGTATGTGGTGAACCTGAAACATGAAAACTCAATAGCATCCCTGTTGGGATTCGAGAAGAAAGAATTCAGTGCAAATCGCATGCATGAATCTACATCTCCTGTGAATATTGTACCCGTGAGACTCATTCGATTGGATTGCAATATCATTTCAGGATCATACATAAATGAAGAAGAGAATCATATTCTTTTTTCATTTGACGTTGATGTTGAGCCGGGTTATAATATAACAAAGAGCCAAACAACATTATTTATATGCCCATCAGCCCGGAAGGACGTCAGTTCATCGACAACATTACTCTGCGCATATTGGATCATCGAAATAATCTCATTGATTTCGGTAGTGTGGAAGAAATAGTGTCATATTGGAATTGAAGAAATTACAATAACGAATGTAATGGGTTTTTGCTACAACAAACGACAAAACAGTGAATACGAAATATTTTCACCAAACAAAGATCGTCATTCATCAAATATCATCAAAAAGAAAAGCTTTGCCAGGAAGAAGGTCATTCCACAAGTGTTTGCTGAACGACAAAGACATACATTGTCAGCGAGAGATCTTAATTTTCTAAACTCAATTGGACTCCGAATTCGACAATAAAATGGTACTCAGAACAAACAGCGACAAGTTGAATATTTTCAATGAACCAGTGGTCGATCATTCTCTCATAAGTCTGCACGAGCATACCTATAAGCCGTATGGATCACCATTGTTCAAGAATTCAGATGAAATCCGAATTGCAATCAACAATCAAGATGTAATACTGACATTGCCGACAGTTTCATTTACATTGAGGGAAAATTCATTCCAAAAGAAGTGAACAAAGTATGCTATCTTTCCAACAATGCTTTGGCATTCCTCTTCGATGAGATCCGCTATGAAATGGGTGGTGAGCAAGTTGCCGTTGTTCGAAAACCAGGCATAACATCCACAATGAAGAATATGGTTTCATTTGGTCAATCACACTCTCACATGCTTTTGACAACTGGATGGGGACTTTCCGACACAAAACAACACATCATTGATGCACCCAGTCATTTATTCAGTGGAAAACTTCCTCTCAAATATTTGATGGTTTGCCGAGGTTATAAGGAGTATTCTGAAGCAAACAAGAACTGATTTTGATTATAGCTCGTTCATTCAAGAATTCATATATTGGAGACGTTGATGCCTCTTTGAAATTACAAAGATTGAATGGAAAATAAAACATGTTGTGCCCGATGACAAGCAGAAGCTCAAATTATTCAGTAGAATAAATAAGAGTGGTCTGAATTCAAAAATCAAGTTGGCTTATCGTATGTGGGATCTTTATGAATTACCCTCATTGCGTAGCACATCTTCAGACATATGGGCAATAAAAACAACCAACACTTTGGAAACACCTCGCTTCATAATTATTGGTTTTCAAAGTACCACTGCATCCGAAAACAGAGCACTGGATGTGACAAAATTCATAAATGCTGACATTAATAACATCCGAGTGTATTTGAACTCTGAAGTCTACCCATATGAGCGTTGGAACCTAGACTTTGATAAAAAACTATTCTCTTCAGCTTACTATGCATATGAGGACTTCCAACGTAGTTATTATGACAAAGATATGAGTGAGCCTCTTATGGACCTTGAAGCATTTCAACAGAATCCCCTATTCATCATTGATTGTTTACATCAACCGAATGCTACAAAATCATCTACAGTGGATATCAAGCTGGAGTTCGAAACAAGAAAAAATAAATTTCCAGCCAACACCAAAGTCTATGCACTCATTATACACGATACCTTCTTGACTTACAATGCATTGATGGCTCTGTTCGTAATTCACTTTGAAATGTTCAATATTTTATTTTTGTACTATATCTGAATATTTTAAGTATATCAATAATGTTTATGTGTAATGAAAAATAAATAAACAAGATTTTGTAAATATATGTTTTATTTCATATCAAATATCTACATGATCATATTCATCATCATATTCATCATATAGTTGATATTTCTCGATGATGTCATCAGGTAGGAATGGTAAAAGGGTGTGGAGAAATCCTTCCAGATCCAATTTGATCATTTCTTCACAGAATTGTTGCAAGTTTAAGGCTCCTTGGTTGAATTCCTCACAAAGTATTGTACCCTTGACGTACTTCTCGGATAAATGTGCACATCTTTGGATTTCATCTTCATCGAAGCAAACATTCAAATCATAGACTGTAGCATGGAGGACATCTTGACTCAAAGCATTCAAGTAGGAGTTCAATCTCTCGATGGCTGTATTGATGTCCACGGCTTCCGTCCAACATTGACTCGAGTAATGCATCCACATATTGAAAACTGAAACGAAAAAAAGAATTGTTAATATATTCCATTGATATTCAAATAATTTTACTTACATCAGAAAATGTGATGCTCCAAATATAGTAATTCTACTAGAGGACGAGTTCTCAAACTCCCTGCTACTTGTGGACTCTGACCCAAATATGTTATTGTATATTTGAAATCTGAAGCATTTATGCAACTGACATCGTCCGCATTGAATTCATCCGAAATACTTTTGACAACCATGATTTGAATAAAGTATCATTATCATCACGTAATGTCATTAGAATAGATCTCCCATATCGGGTTATACAAATCGTCATACCAAGTATGTTGAAAGCTTTACCGATGGGTAATGATGATATTGGTCTTTGTTCAAAGCTCCCACCCTCTTTCAATTATTGAAGAATTGATTCTCTCAAATCTACAACTTTTGGAAGAAAAGACATAGTAAGACTGTATGAAAAATATAGATTATTTCACCTTATAAAAAATACACTCACTGAATTGAGAAACTCTCGTACTCTGTATTCACTCTGATGATATTATCTAACATCTGATTTCTCATCAACGTCTCCTTTCACATTTTATAAGAGACATCCCCACTTCCATTTCCAGTAGATGGGACTGTGAAGGTCATTACGCACTTGAGCATCAACACACTCATCAATACTCGCAGTTCACTCTTAGCTCTCTCACAGGATGAATGCCCTCCTCGCTTGGAGAGTGCAAGGATTCATGAAGGTCATGACTACACAGAATATGTATGCCTACACCACAACATTAGTCAAGGTCAAACAAACATCGAGATCAAATCTTGAGGTTGCCGAAACAAATCCAACATCAAAACTCTAGGTCAAATCTCAAAGTCAAAACTTAATGTTATGAATCTCAAGGTCATATTCAAGGTCAAAACTGAAGTCGAATCTCAAAGTCGACCGAACCCAATATCAAAACTCAATGACAAATCTCAAAGTCAAATCTCAAGGTCAAACACACACACACTGCACACCTGCAACTATTCAAGGTCACACGTGACGTCATAGTGGTGGGGGGAGACCCAGAACCGGCTTAAATCTCCTACTACTTTTGTTATGTGAAAATTGTTTTTTTTAACTCTATGGTGTTTTGCGACCTTACTGGTTGTGTAGCTTGGAGTTGGTTGGGAAAAGGTCAAAATAACTAAAACCACTATAGCTGTGTTGCCGACGTTTCGACTTTTATTAAGTCATTCTCAGGGCACTACAAATGGCATTGTGATTATCACTCAGAATGTTTTTTAATTCAGTTTCATTCAATTTTGTATTCACAGCAGGTACCCCAATAATTTTCCGACAAATTAGTATATTAGGATTGTAATCCAGCCGATTGTCGATTCGAAACCAATAGGATCCAAAGAATGTGTGTATAAAAAATGTTGACATTTGAAAAAAATTACTTTTTTACAATTATGTAGTTGTTTTGAAAATATCAAAACGCCATAGGTACTCAACTAGACGGAAAACACTGTCATATAATATTATTTACTCATCAATCATGTAGGGTGAAAAGGGGGATGAAATGAAAGCACCTTTAGTTTCGAAGTTAGAGTCATGGAAATTGGTATTGGAGCTGTTCTTCTCGAATAAAGGAACATGTATTTCTGTGTTTTTGAAAATTCAACCCTTAACTCTTTCAGGTATAGGAATTTCGAAATATAACACTCCCTAGATATACAACTTTATTTTTCGTCCGATTCTTAAGAAATTCATCAACAACTGAAGATGATACAAAAAAGACAAACATGAAAAAAATTACCAATTTTTTCAGAAAAATTGAGATTCAAAAATTTAACCCACCATTCCATACCAAATATTTCATGAAATTTCACTAATTTGATATCACAGACATGTCTGGAAACATGTTTTGTTCTTCCCAAGAAAAAGTGGAACTTTTCAAACTGAACAAGCAGTTTGTTCCAACCTCAAACTCTCCTGAACTGCAAAGAGCGCATCTCTTTCGACTCGTTCGTACAGGCTGTGGCGAAAATGGCAAGGGTTCCTTGAAAAATCTCTTGGCTGTTTCTGCAAAAAAATTTGTGTTGTTGTATGGTGCACAGCGCTGATTTCCCCAGATTATGGATGAAAAACAAACATATAGATTGAAATGAAACCTATGTTGTCTAGTTTATATTTCATGCAACAGAAAGGGTTATCACAAGAAATTGCTACACTATAAACCAGCAATTCGAATGAAGAAACATTACATACAGTACAAGGTTCTTTGCTATTCCCAACTGATGATTTTGCTCCAGCCTTGAACAGATGATGACGAAGACTAATAGGAGAGTTAGTTATATGGGGCAGGAAAGAACATTAACCGACGTACCACGAATTATAAGCTAATTAAAAAGCGGGATATATTTTGTCCCAGCATACCTCTAACACCAATAAATGGCGGTCCAAATTCTACCCCAGAGTACTTGAAAGAGTTAAACGGGTGAAATGGGAGGTTAAATGGGGATTGGAAGTTTGTATGGTGGTTCCGTTAGATTTTAAGTTAGGGTCATAAAAATTGGTACATTGTTACAAATAAAGTGTTTTGAGAAATTCAACCCCCAAAGGGGATAAATGGGGGACTATTTTTTTATAGGGATTCCGTTGGTTTTTAAATTAGGGTGAAAAAATATTTCAGGATAAATGTAGATATCGGAATTTTTTGTGTTTATGCATGACTGTAACTAGATAAAAACAAATGCAATAAATAAATATGGAATTTGGTGTTTGAGGTCTTTGTTACAAATAAAGAAATATGTGTTTCAGAGTTTCAGAAATTCAACTCCCAGAGGGGTGGAATGGAAGGTTGAATGGGGATTGGAAGTTTGTATGGGAGTTCCGTTAGTTTATAAGTTCAGCTCATAAAAATTGGTATTTGATGTTATTTTTACAAATAAAGAAATATGTGTTTCAGTGTTTTAAGAAATTCAACCCCTAAAAGGGTGAAATGGGGAATGGGAGTTTTTCATAGGGGTTCGGTTGGTTTTTAAGTAACGGTAAAAAAAATTGGTATTCGAGGATGAATGTAGATATCGTAATTATTAGTATTTAGGCATGACATGTAACTAGATAAAAACAAATTCAATAAATGAATTTGGAATTTGGTGTTTGAGGTCTTTGTTACAAATGAAGAAATATGTGTTTCAGAGTTTTTAGAAGTTCAACCTTCAAAGGGGTGAAATGGGAGGTTGAATTGGGATTGGAAGTTTGTATGGGGGTTCCGTTAGTTTATAAGTTAGGGTCATAAAAATTTGTATTTGATGTCTTTTTACAAATAAAGAAATACGTCTTTCAGTGTTTTAAGAAATTCAACCCCTAAAGGGGTGAAATGGGGAATGAAATTTTTAATGGGGGTTCCGTTGGTTTTTAATTTAGGGTAAAAAAAATTGGTATTTGAGAATAAATGTAGATATCGGAATTATTAGTATATAGGCATGACATGTAACTAGATAAAAACAAATTCAATAAATGAATTTGGTATTTGGAGTGTTTGTTATAAATAAATGAATGTATATTTCAGAGTGTTTCAACCCCTAATGGGGTGAAATAGGAGGTTATATGGGTATTGGAAATTTGGATAGGGGTTCCGTTAGTTTTCAAGTTAGGGTCATAAAAATTGGTATTCGAGGTCTTTGTTACAAATAAAGAAATACGTGTTTCAGTGTTTTGATAAATTAAACCCCGAAAGAAGTTAAATGGGGGATCCGTTAGTTTTCAAGTTAGAATCATGAAAATTGGTGTTTTGGCTCTCTGTTACAAATAAATGAATCGTATCAAACCTTATTTGGGAATTCTGTCCCTACATGGATGAAAAGGGATTGATGAATTTGCAACAGCCGCCAATAATGCCACCCAAACGAGATAACGAGATAACGGGATAACGGGAAAGGGAATAGCGGAATAACGTGAAGCGGTGAAAGCCTCAGGTATAAGTTAGATGGATCCACATAAAGAATTACATAGGAAAAAAAATTTACGCGGACGAAGTCGCGGGTACGAGCTATTTAGTATTGAACAGAAAATAAGCTAAGTATTCTAGTCCAAAATGAAATATTCAATAGTAATTGGTTCATTTTCCAACACTGTCTAGAAAAAGTACCTGTATATTATGTACTCACGGGAACTCTTGAAGATGAAAGGCTGTATTTACAACACATCTCAACTTCAACACAATTCCCCATGAAACGAGAATGATGCTTTTAGCGAGGTACTCTGTATGTTTCTTCCGCAGTTACCGCATGAATGAAACCGGTTTCATGGAAACACTCAAACTAGAAGAACTTCTCCGTCATCTATTTTCCATTATGATTATTCAATATTTACATTACTTCCGTGCCGTACGATCAAAATATCAATAAATCCCACAACAAAAATAAAAACTTAACCTTAACATACTTCTCCGCTAATAATTTTTACCTATTCATTCACTGACAATGACCTTCTGCTTTTGGTGTAGAGGTTATGACACGAGAGTGATCTTATAACCAGTTCCGTTTTTGTCAATGTTTATGAACAAAACCCGAAAATTTACTTATGGTGTTCATTTCCAGTAGAGATAAAATATAAAGAATTGAAAACACATTTAGTCCACGAAATATTTGTCAAAATGTAAGAGCTCTTCCGGGTAAAATCCTCGTTTGGGTCAATAGACATTGATGGTGACAAAATTTAGTGTGCTAGGTTCTTTGCTACTAAAACAACCGTTACAAAAACGCCATATTCGTCACATTGTGATAATAATTTAATAATATTTCCATCGACAAAAACGATGTTACGATAAAATTAATCGTAAATGAACACAAATGCGGCATATTCGTATCAATTCTCGTCTTGTACTTTGTATGGTAAATACTACGATTAATTTTTGTAAAACATTCCTCGAAGGATAAAAATAGCTCATATAATGAAATTACCGGCAATTGAGCTACCTACATTTTTTAATATATCAATAAAAAACTGAGATAATGTTTATATTTATGAGTTGGTTTTGGCAAGACGCAATTGGGAATTCAGTTAAAGTCTAACAATCTCTGCTGGGAAGTCCATCATTATTTCATTACCAATGATCTTGGAAGAAATAATAAATGGAATATTTAATTGATTATCACTCGAACATTATATTTGTTAATGGATTATGCTGGAGTTTTATTAGATGTTTTTTCCATGTGATTTTTCCATAGTTGATGACAATGAAAAACTAAACCTTTTTTTGAATAGACGGGGCCGATACTTGATGAAAATCTATAATTAAAGTAAACTAAAAAACACTTCACTACGGTTTTCACAAAAATTGGTTTACAAAACTCACGATACGTGTTTTGCTATACTATAGCTTTGTCAAGTGAAAACTAAATTACAATACTAGGGTTTGATTTAAATAATAGAAGCAGGTAGTCAGTTGAATCTTAGGTAATTGAGGGATTATTGGACGAAATATTATTCAATTTCTAGTAAAAAGATTTAAAAGGGGCGAATGATTCAAATTAATCTGTGCATTCAATAAGTATTGTGAATTCTTGACTTTGTTAATCTCTACGCTCTCTAGGAGATCAAGTTTTTGACCTTTCTATTCAACATGCAGAAGTTCGAAGTCATGAGCGAAGCAATGCTTTTCAGTCAGGAGATGGTTAGCGAAAGTTGAATTAGATGTGCCCTTAATAAAACTGTTCCTATGCTCAGATATGCGTTGCTTGAAAGTTCTACCTGTTTGTCCTATGTAAAAACTTGGATGAGTATCACATGTTGTTAATTAATATACTCCAGATTTTTCAGACTTTTCCCAAAGTATTATTTGTTCTGTAAGCAATATTAATATCTTTATGTCTTAAATAATTAGAAATTTTCTCTGAAGGTTTGCCGAAATAAGTAATAACCCTGATATTTGACTTTGTATTTGAATCGATTGGATAAACTTCCTGAATTTCCTTTTTATAGAGTTTTTTCGATAGAATGCTGTCAACTAAACTTGAGTTATATCCGTTGTTGGTTGCAATTTTTTCAATTGTAATATATGTATATGAAAGTTTGTGGCAAATTGAAAAATCGTGTTTTTTGTTTATTTTCGTTATGGTCAAATCTAAGAAGGTTATCGACTCATTCATTTCAATTTCTTCTGTAAATTTTATTGAGCGATGAATGCCATTAATGAAGTCAAAAAATGTATTTAATTGTCTCTCAGTTCCTACAAAGCAACATAAGATATCGTCTACATATCTATAAGGAGTTTTTTATCAACGGGTTGTTATGAATTCAATTTCCGCAAGTAACGAACTCAAAGGATTACCCATTATCAACCCTTTACTAGAAGAATGAAAATTATTATTAAATTGATAATAATTTTGTGTTAAACAATCTGTAAGTAAATCCAATATCTCATCTTTGATGATCGAATCAACATGGTTTCTATCCAGCATGTTAGCTACTAATTGATTGTTTCATCTGGTGGTATCTTGAAAAAAGGTTTTAAACATGGAAAGAAATGAATTTGGAATTTTTAGGAAGATGCACATTCTTAATTTTATCAATTACTTCATATGAATTCTACAAGCTAAATTTAGGAACGAATTTACAATTACTCTTGATGAGATCTATTAATTTTTCAGAGATTTTAAAAAAGATACTAGTGGACGGATAGGATAACTTTCTTTATGAAGTTTTATATGTGAATAGAGTTTTGGATTTTAGTATTTCTCCAAACATTTTTTGGTAAGAACATGTAGGATCTTCTTTCAATATGTCAAAAATCCCGAATTCAAGAACTCTGAAGTTTTTTGTAAGTCAGCCTCATTAATCGCAATCAACGTTTTTCCTTCAAGATCTGCCCGTGTAAAAACAAGTTTATTTTGAATGGATTTAGTTTTAATTGTTTTAGCTGTTGAAATTTCTATATCATGATCCATTGGGTTGTTCTGATTTCAATAGTGAAGGGTTAATAATGGGTAATCTTTTGAGTCCGTTATTTGCGGAAATTTCAATGGATAATCTTGAAAGTGAAATTCATAACAACCAGTTGATAAAAAACTTCTTATATTGGTATAGATATGTGACGACCTCTTATGTTGCTTTGTAGGAACTGAGAGACAATTGAATACATTTTTTGACTTCATTAACGGCATTCAACGCTCAATAAAATTTACAAAAGAAATTGAAATGAATGAGTCGATAAACTTCTTAGATTTGACCATACCGAAAATAAACAATAAACACGATTTTTCAATTTTTCACAAACATTCATATACAGATATTAGAATACATAGTACTTCCACTCATCCCTACCAACACAAAGTAGCCGCATATAGTATGATCCACAGACTAGTGAATGTTCCTCTGTCAGAAGAGAATTTCAATAAAGAATTAAATATAATTAAAAAAATTGCAACTAACAACGGATATAACTTAAGTTTAGTTGACTGCATTCTATCGAAAAAACTCTATAAAAGTCAATTCAGGAAGTTTATCCAACCGATTCAAATACAAAGTAAAATTTCAGGGTTATTACTTATTTCGGCAAACCTTCAGAGAAAATTTGTAATTATTTTTATTATTAAGATATTAATATTGCTATCAGAACAAATAATACTTTGGGAAAATTTATTAAAAACAACAAAGATCGAATTGAAAAGTCTGGAGTATATAAACTAACAACATGTGGTACTTGTCCAAGTTTTTACATAGGACAAACAGGTAGAACTTTCAAGCAACGCATATCTGAGCTTAGAAACAGTTTTATTAAGGGCAAATCTAATTCAACTTTCGCTAACCATCTCCTGACTAAAAAGCATTGCTTTGCTAGTGACTTTGAACTTCTGCGTCTAGAAAAGAAAGGTCAAAAACTCGTTCTCCCAGAGAGCTTAGAGATTAACAAAGACAAAAATTTACAATACTTATTAAATGACCAGATTAATTTGAATAATTCGCCCCTTTTAAATCTGTTTACTAGAAATTGAATAATATTTCGTCCAATAATCCTTTGAATACCTAATATTCAACTGGCTACTTGCTTCTATTATTTAAATCAAACCCTAGTAATTGTAATTTAGTTTTCACTTGACAAAGCTATAGTATAGCACGTGTCGTGGATTTTGTTAACCAATTTTTGTGAAAATCGTAGTGAAGTGTTTTTCAGTTTACTTTAAAAACTATACCAACTATATTGGGTTGTTTTGGAGCAAATATCCGAAACTTTTAGAACAGAATAGTTCCTTGAAATTATTCATTTATTTAACCGAGGGAACTATAGTATATCCATTCTTAGTTGGAGTAGGATAGAGTTCATCATCCACTCCCAATAAATCATAATAGGATTTGCGGTTTTATCGAAAATGCCGACCCCGATAAAGTATAATCTGTAGTGGTTTATGGTATTTTATGCTATAAGCGGTCAGCGAAGTTATCGACTGGTTTTTACGCTGGAATAGTTTTTATCCAATTTGGTCTACTGTATACTTTATACCGCGAATCTGACTTCATTCAACTGAGAATGGATATACTATGACCAAATACCTATTGTTCTTTGTGAATCGTTACACAATTGTTATTCAAACCATCAAGTAATCTGATAGCTATCATATTTACAAGACTATAAAATAGAATAAATAAAAATGAAAAAAAAAACAACTTTCAAACAAATGGGCTAAAAAGAAAAAAATAATTTCTTTAATTTTTTGCCCCACGTTATTCTGTGAGTTACAGATTCAAAATCTTGCCGCTCAAGAGTACCTATTTTATATTCGCGGCAAGCTTTTGAATCTGTTAATAATAATAATAATAATAATTCGTTTATTGCACACCACATTTCATAACATTTAGAAAAAAAAATATATATTTATAAATCTGTAGGTAGGTACCTATGTGATGAGCAAATGGCCTTTGGTTCAGATTGCTAAGTTACCTCGCATCTGATCTTCCACCAAGGCCTTCATTTGAAAAAAGTCATGTTGATAGGGCCGAGAAGAAGGATGAGATCAGCGAAGTAATGGCGGAAAAGAGAAAGAGAGAGAAAGATTGAGAGATAGAGAGAGAGAGAGAGAAAGAGAGAGAAATGAGGTCAGGAAAGTGCACATTTTTAACATTTCCTCAGATTCTCGATGCGAATGCTTCGTTTGTAACACTTTAGTTGTGCTGAGCAAGAAATAAATGATTTTTGAATGTTTTTTTGAAGGTATTGATCGGTAGGTCGAGACAGTTGGGGTTCCAGGTGTTTATGTAATTGATTGTTCAGATATATTATATGAGAATGAGCGCTTAAACAATTCTTTTTTTTTGAGCAGGGATACTCAAAACCAATTTTCTTCTTAAATTCAAGTTGTGTACGTCAGTTCTATAAGTTAAATGATCATGTAAGTAGGGAGGATTTTTATACTTGATGATTTTAAAGAAAGTGCAGGCTGTGTTAGCGTCTGCGGTTGCTCATGTTGAGCCATTTTAAATCTTTTAGTTTGTGAGAAATTCTGGATCTACTTCTTATACCAAAAATTAGTCTCATACATGAATTTTGTAGTTTTTGTATACGCCTTATGGCATTGCTATCTAAACAATTGTGATAGACCACATCACAGTGATTAAAGTGGGACAAAACTAGTGAATCGCATAATATTTTTTTGACATCTGTACTTAAGAATTTCCTTTGCGGATATATCAATTTCAAAGATGCATAAGCAGTTTTGAGTTTATAAGTGACATGTTCAGTGAATCTAAGCTTAGAGTCTATAATAAGCCCTAAATTTTTAGAGTGAGACTTGAAATTAATTTTGAAATCTCCAATTTTCAGATCGTAACTTTTTGCCTGTTCGCAAATATTTTCGGTCCCGAATATCATAGCAACTGACTTGTTGGGATTGATTTTCAACATATGATCTGCAGATACTTCCAAAATTGCATTCAAGTCACTATTGATACAGTTTACGGCCTCTGCGAGATTTGGTGGATCAAAGGAGAAATATATCTGAGAATCATCTGGTATAAATGGTAGTTGCAGGATTTCAGTTTTCAGTGAAAGTGGATGTGTAAAGGGTGTAAAACAAAGGTCCTAAAATGCTACCTTGCGGTACCCCTGAATTTATTTTCTGCCAATTCGAGGATGTATCACTTAGAGTAACCTTCTGTCTTCTGTCATGTAAATAGGATGAAATTAATACTATAGCTGTATCACTGAATCCAAAATAGTGCAACATAGAGAGTAGTATTCGGTGATTTATGGTGTCGAATGCTTTCGAGTAGTCTAATAATATTAAAATTGTTACTTTGTTTCCATCGAGAGCTCTAATTATATCATCGATTATTTTAATGTTGCTGTAGCGCAACTGTGGCCGCTTCTAAAACCAGACTGTTTCAATGGTAATATATTATGTTGATCAACGTAAGATCTGATTTGATTTTCCATGATTTTTTCTAGAATTTTTGAAAATGAGGGAAGGACGCTGATTGATCTCAGGTCATTATAACTCTGGGGATTACTAGTTTTTGCTATGGGTATTACTTTTGCACTTTGCCATAAGTTGGGAAAGTAATTTTGACTTATACATTCATTTATAATGTGAGTAATTATAGATATAATGAGGGGTCCACAAAGGTTTATAATGGTAATATTTATTCCATCATCACCATAAGCCTGCGATTTTATATTATCAATTATTTTAGAAGTTTCAATTTCGCTAGTCAATGAAAAAGTGAACTGTTCGTTCTTTTTGGTTGGAGTTATAAAAGTTAATTAAGTGTTCATTCGGTTGACCCCCATTAGTACAAGAACTTAGGAAAAAATTATTAATAGCTTCGGCGTTTTTCAGTTGCTTTGGTAGTTCTTTGTTTCCACTCTAAGTGACATTCAGTTTCTTAAGTTCGTTCCATTTACCCTTGATATCTGTTACTCCCAGAATAACCTAGGTCAAACAATTGGAGAAATCATGTTTTCCTTTTAGTGAATTTGTATAAAAGTTTGTCTTAATTTTTATCATTTTCATCCAATTCTTTTTAGTCATTCATGAAATCCGTAATCTTATTGTATTCTGAAATTAATTTCTAAAACTGAATTGATAGTTCCTCTAGGATTGGTCTTCCCAATATAATGTTCAGTGAAAAACAAATATTGATCATTAACTCTATTTTCGTCATACTATAATTTACCATTCATTGGAAGAAGGATCTTGAAAATGAGTTATGGCATTTCCTAGAAAGATAGTGTCATTCATTCTGAAAAGATCTGAAATTAAAAGAAGATGAGATATTGTATGTAGATGTCGAGGTCGTGATAATTATCTCAACTCATGCATATAAATAAAGTATTACTATTTGAATCGACTATCAATGTACTCATTTTTCTGTAGGTGTAATTGGACGAGGAGAGTTTTTGGTGGATAAGGTACGGATGATTCTTTTTCGCAAACCTTCCTACTTTGATTCCTTCGCTTCAAACTGAAAATAAATTATAATAAAATGTCCAAAATGAAGTTGGAAAGAATGAAATTCTGCTAGACAATTTTATATTAAGGTGTATCAATATCGATCAAGGGAAAAAATGGTACTTTGGTGTTACGTTATACATCATTTATTTAAAATTATTAATTAAGTTTGGACGTACTTTTTTATATTGACAACCTGTGCATGATTTTCAGAGTTGTGCTAGTTTTTAACCAACGAAAACAAAGGAGGAAGTTCTCTAGTCGACGCGTATATTTTTTTATGTATGACCCCGCATTACTTTTCACAGAATAGTTCCATTTCGATGATTATTTCTTCGTTGGATAGAGTATACCTCAAAATTGGTCCCATTTGAATTTGAAAACAAAATTTCACCCTTAAGGGTAGAAAATTGGGGGATATTCATGCAATGAATTTTTACCCGTTAACCGATTCTACCCCTCATAACTTTGTACTGGGTTATCCGATTCGGATGACTATTTTTGTATTCGATACGGTATACTTCAGAGTTGGTCATATTTGAAATTGGAAAGAAATAATCCGCCCCAAAGGGTGGCAAAATAGGGGATGATTGATTTTTCATTTGTGTGCCGATAAGGTTGAAACTTCGTATCTACAACCAAACACATTTAATAACGGTAGCTAAAAAATATACCAACAAACTTGGTTGAATTCCCAGTGGTCTCAGCTGAAATATCAGTCATGAGCACTAAGTTTTGAGTAGACATTGTTAACAAAATACAGCCCAGTATTCGCAGCATGATATTCCTGTATGTGAGGATTCGGTTTTTCAGTATCAGGTGACGTTCATGAACCAATCATGATTTTTCATCTGTGTACCGATTCTGTTGGAACTTCGCACAAATATGTAGTTCTGATGACACTACAACTACTTCCTGTGCATAAATATGCATACACGGAAAAAAAGAGTTTAGTGACGATAGCAAAATGAGTTTTGCTGATACGCTGTTGCTGCTGTCCCTAAATAATTCAGTTATGAGAACGAGTAGGTCGTATCTACAACCTAACACATTTAATAACGGTAGCTAAAAAATATACCAACAAACTTGGTTGAATTCCCAGTGGTCTCAGCTGAAATATCAGTCATGAGCACTAAGTTTTGAGTAGACATTCTTAACAAAATACAGCCCAGTATTTGCAGCATGATATTCCTGTTTGTGAGGATTCGGTTTTTCAGTATCAGGTGACGTTCATGAACCAATCAATTGTTTTTCATCTGTGTATCGATTCTGTTGAAACTTCGCACACATATGTAGTTCTGATGACACTACAACTTCCTGTGCATAAATATGCATACACGAAAAAAAAAGAGTTTAGTAAAGATAGCAAAATGAGTTTTGCTGATACGCTGTTGCTGCTGTCCCTAAATAATTCAGTTATTGGAACGAGTAGGTCGTATCTACAACCAAACACATTTAATAACGGTAGCTAAAAAATATACTAACAAACTTGATTGAATTCCCAGTGGTCTTAACTGAAATATAAGTCATGAGCACTATGTTCTGAGTAGACATTCTTATACAAAATACAGCCCAGTATTCTCAGCAAGATATTTCTGTTCGTGAGGATTCGGTTTTTCAGTATCAGGTGACGTTCATGAACCAATTGTGATTTTTCATCTGTGTACTGATTCTGTTGAAACTTCGCAAACATATGTAGTTCTGATGACACTACAACTACTTCCTGTGCATAAATATGCATACACGAAAGAAAAGGGTTTAGTGACGATAGCAAAATAGGTTTTGCTGATACGATGTTGCTGCTGTCCCTAAATAATTCAGTTATGGGAAAGAGTAGGTCGTATCTACAACCGGACACATTTAATAAAGGTAGCTAAAAAATATAGAAACTTGGTTGAATTCTCAGTGGTCTCAACTGAAATATCAGTCATGAGCACTAAGTTTTGAGTAGACATTCTTAACAAAATACAGCCCAGTATTCTCAGCAAGATATTCCTGTTTGTGAGGATTCGGTTTTTCAGATGACGTTCATGAACCAATAGTATGCTCGTAATGCAAATTACGTTACCGTGTTGTCAGCTTTTCGGGGTATAAAGTTGTTTCGGTTTTCGGTTTTGAATAAACGATAAAATTACTGAAACGAGATATAGAGACGTATTTTTTTACTTATGTTCAAAAACATGAGTTTCCGAGAATTTGAAATGTTTCTTTCCCAGTGGGTACTTAATATCAATATCAATACATTTTTCCTATTTTTTTTAGAGATTTCAGAAAAATCCATATAACTACAAAATGGGACACATGCCTATAAGCGCCAGTCGGAGTTGAGATAGTTTCAACTTGTTTTTTTGTTTTTAGTAGACACCTAAGGCCGTGTCCTGATTGAACATCCATCGCGTGAGCGAGCGTCCGGTGAAGGTCGGTCGCATCGCGTGATGAAATGGGTGTCCTAATAGCGAACGCCTATTCGTGCGACCAAACGTCGTCGGTCCGATCAAGACACCATCAGCGCGACCACCTACGTGCACAGTTGTTATTTTCCAAGTTCCTGTTTCCATACTAAAATGGCTTCTGAAAAAGAAGATGCAGCATTTTTGCTAGGAAATATGTATTTTTCGCCGACAAAAAAATTGCCATCGATTACGAGTAGAGGCCATAAATTATAGTTGTAATGAAGAACTATCACGTTTTTTAGATCATTGCTTAAATTGAAATATGAAACAGAATGAATCAAACAATATATCAGGGTCTACTATCACTGTTATATTCGAGTGCAACCCGAAGGCTCTTACTCTTTCAACATTAAAACAAGTGGGCCACATCCATTCACGAAATTTCAATTTGGACTGGACAAGGACTAGAGAAGAATCTTCAGGCCTTCTCATGGTGGTGATTCTAAAAAATGGCCGAGAAAAGAATTTTGATCTAACTGTTTTGAGATATATTAATTTCTATAGAGGATGCAGCTTCACTACCCTGTATGGATTAATGAGAGCCCATCACTTCAGAGAGCGCCTGGGACGTTCAAAGCGCGAGAGGTCGTCTATGTTGTAATCAGTGGCTTTCCTCACAAGAGGAATCTCTTGGGCTATTGCACAATCAAATACTCTCTGATTGCGTTCTCTGATGATACTTCTGATGGAAGGCAGATTTAAGTCCTCAAGTTCGTTCCGCACGTACCACGGAGCGTTCGTTATCATACGCAGAACTTCCATTTGCGTCTGTTCCAGGACGCGAATGCTCGTTCTACAGGTCCGGCCCCAGGCGGCTGAGGCATACAAAATGACAGGTCTGAAAACCATTTAGTAGATCATAACTATATTTTTCAGGAAAAGTTTACGAAGTACTTGACCTGCTCCAACCAATCTATCTTCCTTCCAGAGACAGACACTCCTCTCTCCGGGTTGTTTCTCTTGCGACCCATCGAGATAGCCTGCGTTTTGTCAGGATTCAACCTTATTTTCCACTCCAGATTACACTGCTGGAGGTCGTCTAATGCATTCTATAAATAAACGATACCCATCAGATGGTCGGCTGAAGTGGAAAGTAAGGACGTATCATCAGCGTAAAGGGAGATCTTCACGTGTTCACTCCTGGGTATGTCTGACGCGTAAAGAGCGTAGAGCATAGGAGACGATATTGCCCCCTGAGGAAAGCCGGCCTCAACTGCTCTCGAATCCGAGAGACAATTGTCTACCTTGACTTGGAATGTCCTACCCATGAGAAACGATTTCAGCCACTTCACCAGACCCAGAGGCAAGTGGAAGTCTATCAATTTTGAAAGCAAGCCCCCATGCCATACTCTAGCGAACGAAGCGAAGAAGTGAGACATGTGCGCTGTTGTTGGTATTTTATGAATTTATCGTATCTTCCACGAGCCTCAGAACCTGAAGCTCTGTGGAGTGAGCTCGGCGGAAGCCGAACTGCTCATTCGGTAAGACATTTATGTCATCCACTTCATCGTCGAGCCTTTCCAGGACGATTTTTTCAGCCAACTCAGCTGAATTGCAAAGCAGACTGATTGGACGTTGATTTTTTGAGAAGGTCGGGTTTTGTCCTTCTTTCGGAATCATCACCACGATGGCATGCTTCCACCTTCGAGGCAATCTTTTAAGGCGCATCGAATTGTTTATAATGTTCAACAATGACTGCAACTGATTATCCGGAAACTACTTAATCATTCGATTAGTAATTCCGTCATAACCAGGCGTATTTCTAGGGTTCAATCCACTTATGTGCGCCTTGAGTTCATCCAGCGAAGCCGGACGAATGTCATCCTGATTTAGCTCTCTTAAGATAAATAGATAGATATATTTTATTGGTCCATTTAAGAGAACTTTGACAAGTTATAGGACAAGTCGTCACGAAAAAACTCAATGAACCCTATTTTCTAACAGAAGGTCTCGATCCAGATCATCGTCTGAATGCTCGTTCAGCCTAAATTGTCTTTCAATCGATTCAGCTCTTTTATTCTTCAAATTTTTATTCAGTTTCCATAATTGATTGTTGTTTTCTAGATTTTGAAATATAGTGCCCGAATCTTTCATGCCTGAATTCCGTTATACTTTCTCTTACCTCCATATTCAACTGATTAGCCCGGATTCTGCCTGCAGGAAACATACTTCTTTGAAAGGCTCTCTTCGCCCTATTCCTTTCGCGTATTATATTTTTAATCCTTTATGGGAATTCATCATCGTATTTGGGAGCTTTTTCCCTGCGGGAAGAATCCATGAAGACGTTTTTAATGGTAAGTTCGTAACGCACAACTCAAGTGGAGGATTCATTCTCTCAGGAGCGCAATATGCAGTCTCCAGGAGTGAACTGAACATCTCCCAGTTCACTCTCGTACACAGACGGTCTGTCTGGGGCGGTGGATCACCTCCTAGCGTCAAAATAACCGGGTTGTGATCAGAGCTCAACTCGGCGAGAACGTGCATATCCCAGTTCCAGGTGGTATTCCTGGCCAGGGCAATGTCAGGCACATCAGGTTTACTGTTACCGGCACCAAAAAACGTCGGCTCACCTGGAGCCAACACCTGGGCATTCATACCTTTCACAGTGTTGCCACAGTCGCCTACCATTCGTGTTGGTTACACGGCTCCACTGTACGTGCTTAGCGTTCAGATCACTTGCAACAATAACGGGTCGATCTGTTTCCATCAGAAGCACATCGAGTGCTTCAGGGAGTATTCTATTTTTCGGAGGGTTATGGGCACTGATTAAACGTATAGGACCACTCCCCGTGTTGATAACAATACCTACTGATTCTATACCATTATCATTGGAAATGCCGAGCTGCACGTGTTCTACTAATAGATTCAACCTCAAACACGATAAAGTAATCCATGGTGGATTACGGTAATTTATCGCATTGAGCGGCCAGCGAAGTTATCAACTGGTTTTTGCGCGGCCAACGGGTTTCATTCAATTTGGTCCACTATATTCTTTATACGGGAAATCATATTTATATATCTTTGCGTTTTTCTTCCTAATTCAACATTACAATATTATGTACGATTTTGAACGAACCGTATATTCTGGGTTGGAAATGAATTTATTCAACTGAGAATGGTTATACTATAAAACTTCAGCGTAATTATACAAATTTGCCCAGAAGTAATTTGAAATGAACATTCATCAAATCTGACCGGGTGTCAATTTCCATAAGAAAAGTGACATTTGAAATTCTTATAATACAATGTGCAGTATAAAAAAACATCCTGTGGATCGATTTTGAGAATGCATGATATCGTTATGATTCAGATACGAATTCAAGCCGATACTGCCAAATATTTGCACAAGTACAGGGTGAGTCAAAAATACTTTGACAAACTTCGAGAGGTGATTCCTCACAATATTCTAATATGAATTGTCCAAATAAATATATGTCCGGAAACGCTTCGTTTCCAAGATACAGGGAGTTGAAGTTTTATTTTTATTTTCGTTTTTTTCAAATAACTTTCGAAATACTGACCTTAATCAAACGAAAACTGGTATTGAGAAGTTTTCTGAAGTTTCGAATCCGAACCTGATGTTATTATACCGGAGCCCCATCATGCATAAACCGCATGCGGATACGAATTTCTAGTGGTACATTCTGAAGTAGTCCCCTGCAATTCATTTTTTAGAAAGTCTCTGTAAGTTGCGCCATTCAGTCGGAACGGAAGAAAGAAAGGACCTATCAAGTAATTATCAATCATTGCCGCCCATACATTTACAGAAAATAGATACTGATGATGTCTTTCACTAAGTGCGTGCGGATTTTCCAGAGCCCAAACATGATTTGTGATATCATTTTGGGAGGAGCTTGCCTCGTCCGTGAAGAGTACATATCTCAAAAATTGAGGATTTCCAGCCCATTTTCTCAAAAACCACTGACACATAGTAATGCGTTGGAGAAAGTCTGGTGGCAAAAGAGCTTGTACCCTTCGAATATGGCATGGATAAAATTGTTGATCGTGGATAATTCTCCAAACTGTGGACTGAGTAGAATTGAGAGCTTCAGCAATTATTCTTGTACTTGTTTCTGGATTCTCTTCGAGAGCGTTCAAAACAGCTTCTTCCAATTCTGGCGTTCGGACTGCTCGTGGTCTTCCAATAATATCAGCTGCCCTCTTAACGCTACCTGCTGAAGGCAGTACTCGATTAGGAATTCGCTCCTGGTAAATACGTCTTGCTTCGCGCGCATTGCCATCCGCAAGGCCATAAACGAAATGCATATCGGCTAAATGAGCATTATTGTTTGAAAAATCAATTTTTTCAAAATTAGTGTTTTAAAACTTACAGAAACTTCAACAAAACAACAAAACGTTTAACTGTCACACAATATGTGAATACCAAAACTACTCACTTAAACGTCAAATTCATTTCCTGAGCAGTCTTGTGAAAAATGCAAAATAATGGTAATAACTTCAACACGCATCGATTATCAAATAATCGACTTGAAATTTTCAAGTCCAAATATCTAGAAAACGGTTGCTTATAGCGACTTGTAACAGGGGTAGCTTTTTCACGTAGATATGATGAAGAAATTTATTTTTCCATTGAAAAATGTGCTGGAAGTACGCTAAAAAAAATTATGCATCTTCAAAAAAAATACTTGTAGGTGGCGCCCCCTGTGAGTAAGAGCAATAATAACATCAAACCTCAAAAAACCTCTCAATACCAATTTTCGTTCAATTGAGTTCAGTATTTCGAAAGTTATTTAAAAAAAACGAAAATAAAAATAAAACTTCAACACCCTGTATCTTGGAAACTAGGCGTTTCCGGGCATATATTTATTTGAACAATACATATTAGAATATTCTGAGGAATCACCTCCTGAAGTTTGTCAAAGTTCTTCTGACTCACCCTGTATTCAGAGAAATAATTTTGTCTCCTAATATTGACTATCGGAATCACTGTGCGATGTCGGGACTCGAAATTGTGACGTATGTAGGCTCGTCGGCCGACTAAATAATTGGGGTTCCGATATCGGGTGATCGGAGCTGTCCGGACAAGATTTCCTTTTCCTCTTCATTTCATTTAAATTCCTTCGTCTCGTTTCTCGTGCGACTGTTTATGTTCTTGTATGGTCTGGTCATGCCGAAGGGCTCATTGAATATTTGTCAATTATAACTGATCTGGTAACTGATAGCACTTGATCGGGAAGTTTGAAATCGGAACTTGTATACAGTCGATCCAGTCAGTCCCGACGTCGGCCCCCCCATGTCAGGTCCGATAAATTGGTATGTCTGTAGGCCCCTTTACACTGAAACTATTTGATCGAGTCTCATAAATATCGAACACTGCCAGAAAAACCACTGCGAATCAGTATAGGTTTAGGTAAGTATTTTTTTATATTGAATAAAGGTATCATCATCCATTTCTCATAATGGGACATCGAAACCGATGAATACCTCCATTCCTCAACTATGTTCCCATGATCATTAGAACTTACGGATTATTTAAAGTTCACACCATATGCAACATGAAGATTTTTATGAAATTTTCACAATTAACACACCAAGTGTGAAATTATTAGTGAAATATTTTCCCACAATGAGTTTTTCCCATATTAAATTATCTCGTTATTACAAGAATTCGTAATTGTATTGCAAAATTGTCTATCAGATGTAGGATTCAAATGAACACGAATGATGAATAAAATATGTCGTGGAGTTATATGATGATGATAAAATGTTTTGGGTATTATAAAACTGATGCGAGTGTCAACAACTTGAGCCAGATCATTTAATTCAAATAACAATCGAAGTCTCTTTCAAGTCATATTATATCACCATAATGACATTCATTTTGTCAGGTAAACAATTGAATATAACTTCAAATGTAAAATATCCTCGGCGAATAAAAATCATGATTGGTCTATTTATTGAATCACAAGGACGAGTAATGATCATGTCTTCTCTTCGTCCACAAACGATATTCTATCAAGTATTCATGAAGTGTATGTTGTCCGTCAATGCTGAAATATAGATTCATTTTTCGACCGTTCAAAACAGGATAAATATAAGTGTTTATTTACATCTGAGCACTGTACCAATGACCTGTACCCAGTATTCTGAATGAACTTGTGAAAGCTTGAAATAATTCCCACATATTTTAAGAAGATATCAAGCTGTGCATATATCGGATTTCCAACTCGGAAAAACTACTTTTTGGTGGGTCTTCTTGATATTTTAAATCCACTGTGAATGTTTCAATACCGTGGCATTTATTACCATTTATTATCAACCAATCATTGGAGATTTTTTCGTTCCAAAAATAATACAAGGAAACCGACTGTGCCATCATACGGAGGATGATCCGTAGTTATATTCTGTTGTTTCCTAGTCGCAACTATCGTTGCTTAATTTGTTATAAACATTCAAGTGCAAAAAATAGTTTTTTGTTTTCTTTTTCGCTTGTAGCATGAAAAATAATGAAACAATCTCGATGCTCTCGATGGACGAATTGTAGAAATCAAAATGCGAAAAAAACTGGAGCCCTAGCACAACCCGATCGAATTATTAGTAACGTAGAAAACCGGAAAAACAAAAAAATCTGCGTTTTTTAATCATTACACCGCCATTTTCGAGTTGTAGCGCAAGCACATCGCGATATGGTAATGATTGAAATGTACTTTATGTGTAAAATCATTAGTTTTGGATAATTGCAATTTGAATTTTCAATGCACTTTATTGGACCAAGCCTGATGCGGCATAGGTGTCTGATTTCAATTTTCCAAAAATAATTTGAAAGTCAAAGTCTATTCTCATTTTGTGTTAAAATGCTGTGAAATAGGTGAGAAATACTTTCAAACATGACAAAAGTGGGCGAGCGTGTGAAAGCGGCTGAGTGGTGGGGATAGAGCAGCACATTCATAACATGCGCGCATTGCGCTTGTATTACTATATATATGCTTCTCCATGTCTGCTGCCCTACCCCACATTTTAGTCTACAATTAGTTATCATGTTACAAGCGAAAAACGAAAACAAAAATTATTTTTGGTTCTTTTTAATGTTTATGACAAATTAAGCATTGATAGTTGCGAGTGTAAAATATAACATGATCGAGTTTCGTATGATGGCACAGTTTCCTGGTACTATTTTCGTCAACGAATCAGCCATTTTCTGCGCTACTGATTGGTCTATATGTAAACTCATTGTTACAGAGCCTTGTAGATGAATTTCTCAAAATTTGAAACATTGCCAAGAAAATATTTACATTTCTTCAACAACTGATCCATGTGCCAACAAACCTTCTGAAAAAAGAAAACTAAATTGAAATAAATTTGGTGTAGAAACTAGAATGACTTTGATTTGGTGACACTGAATTTGTTACCGATGCAGACGTTATAAATTAGAACTCTATTCGTTGGAAAACATACTAAAATTTTGACGCAGTTCCTGATAATGGCTCTAATTCGTTTTCGTCCAGCCACCCTGTGTGCATCATTTGTTAGAGCAACATAAAACATACTCGGAGCTTTCGAGAACCTTGAGAGAGTGGGGGATGTGTACTGAAAAAACACTATATTTCCCGAAGATCGTTCTGATCCAGAAGAAAAACATAACATTTCCTGGTGTGCAGGCCAATCGAATATACATATATTTTGAATAGCACATTTCAAGAACAACTTTTTTTCGGAAATTATCAACGATGATATTGTTCCTAACCCAAAACCCTAACTCAAAAGTTAGGGTCTTTTCAGAATATCTATCAGATGTAGTTCAATGTCCAGCGTGGCTTTAGCCGGGGAAGTAGTTGTTTTCTGTTAGACATTCACAAAAAATAACTTCATTTTTATCGTGGATTTTTCCATTCACAGAGAAATATTTCTATTCAATATTCAATTGAGAATGTTTCCCTTTTCAACATTGAGGAATAACTTTTTTATTTAATTTTTTTTTCAAAAATGACAAATTTGACAGTTCAAGCCTATCGATAGAAAAAAATTGTAAAAATTATTTTGCATTATTTTCGAAGCAAATGAACTGCAAATTTAAGGAAACCGAATAATAAAAGAAAACATTTGATGCGGACTTTAACGGTCACACTTTATGTGACATGGGCTAGATATTACATGAAATTCATGAAATGTCGCAGTATTAAGGAAAGAAAAAAAAATCAATATATACCATTTCAAATTGAAGGAATTTCAAGAATATATACACAAAATTATATATGATCGAGTAGGCACATTTGATACGGACAAAAGAATGTCGGGACTATAGGCAACATCGCAGATCGGAATTCCAGCGCAATACTAGGTTAGTGAGAATTATTGTTTATTTATTCAAATTCGAATGCCCAATAAAATGTTTAGTAAGATGTAATAACATTAATGCTCAGCACATCCATTTTCACTTACGATTTTATTGTGATATAACTTGCGTTTGTACGTTCTTTGTTCCACAAATACCTATATCATAACTGAACTGCTTTCTGTCATGGTCAAATAGTACGTTCTTTAGTCGTCTATTGAAAAAATACTTTCGAAATAGAGAATTTGCCACTTAAAATTCAATAGATTGTAGATATTGTTTGAAAAATATCTCAGTTGTTGAATATAAAAATATAAAATACAAGACATTTCAAATTACATCCTTGAACAGTGTATATATGGAACTGAATTTCAAAGATTTCCTAAAATAACAATTAATCATCGCAGAAAAGCCCCGAAGAAAGGGAAAACATTTACACAAAACAAAGTTACTTATATTTACAATAATATCGTAGGAATCAATTTACGCTGAAAGTAGAAAAAAATAATAGGATTGCTTTTTTAGATATTATGCTGATAAAATCTCTGACTCAACTGTCAATTTTACTTTCATAAGCAGTTAGTTAAGTCACTCGATGAAAACGGGAACTGCTTTTCCTACATTTGCCAAAAAATTTCTCAGCTCACTATTAATGCCTTTTTTTTACTGTCCCCCAAATTAGACAACTTACAAAAGATACTCAATTTATAAATTCTGTGACTGAGCTTGAATAGCTGAATAGGCTTGGACAGCTTTCGTCTCTGTGGTGCAAAACTTTCTCGGAAATAGAAAATCAGAAAATTATATTGAACTTGTAGAACACCTCCTTTTACAATTGAGAAATATGAGGTACAATATGAGCATAAAACTCCACTTCCTCCATAGTCACTTGGACAGGTTTCCGGAAAATCTAGGAGATATGAGCGAGAAGCAGGAAGAGCGTATGCATTAAGATTTACGAGTCCTGGAAAAACTTACTCATGGTTTCTGGGATACGAATATGATGTATGACTATTGCTGATCCCTGATTCCTAATTCCACACATAAGAGAAGAGCTCTAAAGCAAAGTTTTTTAGACCTCATTGATTAATTCAATTTTTTTAATATTTTTTTCTTAGTAAATACATATTTTTTTATGTTTTGAACGTAGATATCTAAAACTCAAAAACTAGAGATAATAAAAAAATCTACCTATATATTTGAAATTAGCATATAATATGTAGTCAGCAACACCATAAAATTTTACGGCAACAGATGTACTGTAAACTAGTGTAATCAATACGAACATTTTTTGACAGTTCTAACAAACATTCAAATTTTGTCATTTTGTGTCATATGAAACAATTTCAATTTCACCAATCATGTCAAATTACACTGATAATTGCATTCAGTGCAATTATCAATCACTATGACAACACGATTGAGTTTGACAACTTCATTCCAAATAAATTTCAAAATGTTACGTTTTGGCAATGCGAATGTTCAAATTATAAATTCGCTAATCAAAGAAAACATTCCCAGAAATACAACCTACAGTCACAAATATATTTGAGGAATATTTATGGAATTTTGCTGCGAACGAGAATCTTAATTGAATGAACATAGAAGCTTAGAAGAATTGGCGTCGATACTAAAAGATTGGGCGGTCAATGTGAGAAAGAAAGACGGGACCGAATTTAAAGAAGCAACGGTGAAGACAATGTGGAACGTTTCGTGCAAACTTTTGCAAGAAAAGTACTATGACTATAATTTTATGATTGGCCCGTTCAAAAATATAGTATTCGCACCAATCCGAGATGCCCGCGATGCAATCAGGAAGAAACTACAAGCAGATCCATGTAAACGTAAGTCCAGTTCAGTTCGTTGAATTTGTCAGAAGTTAACAAAATAACATTGTATGGGGTGAAATTCTCGGAGTCTTATGCGAATTTTACCACAGCTTGTAAAACAGCTAGCGAGGAGAGAGGAGTTGCTTGTCTGATTTTTTCAAATCGGAAAAATAACAATGACTCTCCAACAAATCGCATTGAATACAATCCGGTGTTCAGTAAAACGTTCCAAGGTGGTTCTAAAAGCTGTACAAGTAGTGAATGGTTGGTTTTCAATAGTGAAAGACAAAGCTGCCCTGTACGTCTTTTTCATAAACTGATATCAACACGAGGCGACAATATTACCTCACCACGACTGTTCTTAAAACCAAATCGACACTGGAAAAATGAAACTGACAAATGTACCTGTTGGAAGAAATACAATAAATGCATGGACTAAATCTGCTGCTGAGGCAATTGGCTTGAATGTAAAGGACAAAAAGATAACAAATCACTCGAATAGATCAACTGCTGTTAGCGAATTCAAAAGTGGTGTAGAAGAACGACAATTGCAAATTACTGGTCATAGCAATAAAAAATTCTATAAAACCATACTCAAATCTCGATCAAGAACACCACAACAAGATCATAAATATTATGCGTGGTAATAGATCTTCTATAGTAGAGAACAGCAACGAATCTAATGTTAAGTTAAATTTTAATAATTGTACTTTCACTAACTGTACTTTCAATAAATAAATAAATGTTTCATTGTGTTGAGTTGTACATTTTTTTGTCAAAAAAATTTCCGCCGAATATCCCTGGGACATTGACAAATGCCTCATATTTTCATGACAAATTTCAAGCTCGTTGCTTGGTAACAAGGAACGAGCTTT